>VWZW01007671.1:1946036-1962804 GCA_013397115.1 Edolisoma coerulescens | reverse complement strand
GGGGGGGGAGGGGGAATGGAATTTTTCTGCAAAAATCAAACTCTCAATGCCATCAGAACCTTCAGTCTTCTAATGGTTTTGTCTGTTAATGTTTCAGTCTAGAAAGGGATGATGCATGTTCAGGATATTATTAAAAATAACTAAGCAGAAGAAAGTGAAAGATATGGTATCAGCAGTCCTCATAAATTTGAGATTTCTCTTATAAATATTCTCCACTTTCTCGGGCTGGGAGAAGAAAGGTATCGTCAATTTTATCAGAACTTTTAAAAACTTGGATTTTTTTTTTCTTTCTGTGTAAATACTTGATAATATTCAAGTAATGCTCAAGAGAAAGAGCTAGATGTTTTTGATTTATGTTACCTGTATGAAGGAATGCTCTTGAAGTTCATAATTCTTGAAAAAGAAAAATCAGGATTCAGGCCCAGTTTTTAGTAATTTGCATAGAACTTATTTTTTCACTTTAAAAGCTTATTTTCCTATGAATTGTTACTTTTCCACCTTAAGATAATGTTCTTTAATACAATGAATGTGTTTTTTCAAACAAAACATTTTAAGATGTATTGTTTGTGATCTTTCTCATACACTATTTCAGCTGTAATAGAGATTTCAGCTTCCCACAGAAAACCTGACTGTTTTCCAGTTTTACATTATTCATTTTGTGTTTTCCTAGCAAGTGCAGGTTTTGTGCACAAAATATTTCCATTTTTTCTTTGGTGTTTTCTTTGCCTTCATTTAGGTAATGTAGCACATTGTTCACACGCTTAGCAGTTACTCCATTCTCTCATATCCACAGGGACAGAGTAGTGTTTAGAGCCCTGGCTGAATAAAGAAACCAGTTGGTACACATACAAAAAATCTTTGCTAATTCTGTAGTTTATTAAATATATTTTTTCATTTGACATATACTTCTGTTACTATATTGGTATTCAAAGAAGAGCTGTTCACTCTGAAAGGCCCTGTTCTGTTTTTTTTAATTTTCATGCTTTTCTTTGGCAGCATTTTAAGAAGATCATTAAACAGTCTGTGCAGAGAGATCCCCCCTTTTTGTTGGAATTGTTGCATTCGCTTTGAGATGAGTAACACTCAGGTTGCCTTTCCAAGACCTCCAGCTCTCCATTTAGGTCTCATGGCTTATTTCTCTGGCCTAGAAATCTTTTTGCTGCCCTACAAATCAATTTTCCTAGTAAGATCTTATTCATATAATTTTTCTTCTAGCTTTTTTTGGTATTTTTTTTCTGTATTTGCCAGTTACATATTATCGAGATGTGGGATGGGCAACAGACCTCCCTCAGACATCTAGATTAAAGTCATTTCTCAGAACACCTTCATTACTGAATAATTGCATAATTACCCACGGAAGCATATCACTGTACAAAAAAGATAAAACAGCAAAATGAAAATACACATACCAGTGAAAATTGGATGGAGAGGAAACAGTATAACACTTAAAGCAATAAATCTATTGGCACTTTACATGAGGGGGGAATACGAGAGACATCACTCTATGCTATAAAGAGTAAATTAGGCCATTCAGTTTGGATGTAGAATAACTTAGCTTTTAATTGCTCATTATGTTAATAAATATTCCATTTTTAATACCTTAAGCCAGGAGAAAGAAAATTCACCTAAGAAAGCTAAGTATCTAAGTTAAGAAAACATATAGTTTTGGTTTTAATTTAAGATGTATAAAGGAAGTTTATTTTGAGTTTTTGGCTTTGAGGACTTCAATAATTCTTGACTATTTTTACTATAAAAGAGGTTTTTTGTCATCGCAAAGTATTCCTAAACCAGTTTTTGCAACCAAATCAGTGTTTCTCTTCTATCCCCATGTTCTCTTGTACAGTGGTAAAATTGAAAGACAAATAAATTTGCTATAAGAAAAAAATCCTAATGTCTTCTTTTTCTTGAAAGCCAATTGAAAGGTAGCAGCAGAAAGAGATATATTTGTGGTGAGAAGATCAGCCTTCTGACTGATGCCAATATTAATTTTTTCAGTTCTTTGTCTTCTGACTTTTCCCCTGCACTTTATTGCTGTGCTGTGACAGCAATGATTTTTTTTTTTTTTGTTCAAATAGCTTTACTATAACCTTTGGCCATATCCAAGAGAGGTCTAGGTACCCAAAATACAGACCCGGTTTTTACAGAAGGAGGTGACCATGTGGAAATATGTATATACAATCTCAAATAAGCCCCAGTGTTCCACTGAGCTACCGTGGATCAAAATTTATTTTTTGGTTTAAATCTGTGTGAAATTGTCCATGTAACAATAATCTGCACAAGAAAAAAATGTTGTTAAAAAAAAAAGAGAAAATAGGTTTCAAACAGTGAACACTGTATTTGTAACACACACAGAGATTTCTATTTCTTCTCCCTAAACTCACTAAGATGTTATTATTTTAGTTCAGGAAGGAAAACAGATGTCAATATCTAATATCCTTGAAAATCACTTCCCCACTGTGCATGGCTATATCACTCTCCTACTCTCCCCACCTCTCCCATTTCTCTTTACTAGATAGATATTATTCTCTTTTTCCTCTCCTGCCCTGATTACATGTCCTTATATACTTACTCAATATTCTTTGTAGAGGTCTCAGTGTTTTCCTGAATACAGTTTATCTCTTAGGCCTTTTACAGACTGCTATTTCTGATTCTTTATATTTAGTGTACTCATAACTGATAAATTACTTATTTTACTTGTTATCCATATTTTAGGGAAATGAAATCTGATTCTGAGTTATAGCATCGTATTTCAGGTGGGACAGGATTTAAATCATGTTTGCATTCTTTCCTAGGAGACAGTGGATTATATATTTAGATACGCATTTGAAAAAAAGAAGTTATTTGGACCATCCTGTTCTTCAGCTGGAATACAATGCTTAGCTCCCTCTCTACATTTATTTGAACTTAAGAGTTATGGTTTCCATGGAAACACATGTCAGTCTGTCTGAACATCAAATATTTTCCTTGTTGTAGACATTAGCTCAGCCAACTGAGCCCATGGTTTAGTGGTGGACTTGGCAGTGCTGAGTTAATTGTTGGACTTGATGATCTTATAGGTCTTTTCCAGCATAAGTGATTCTACAATTCTATGATTATAAAAGGTACAATGGCCCTGGATACACTGAAAATCCAGTCTGGTGAGGAAAATGAAAGGGGAAAGGACTGCTTGTTTTTCCCTGGTAAACAGCCTTGCAACAATAGTGTCTTCAGAGCAGAGAAGAAAGGTTTAAGTAATTGTGTAGTCTGTGCTATAGACTGCCTGTAGTCACAAAAATAAATTTTAAAAAAAACTCAGTAGTGGTCTTATCTTACAGGTGTGATCAACAACTTGATCTACCATGACTTTCTGTCAAATATGAAGAGGAAGGCATTCTAACACTTCACTCATGACGCATTATCAGTACTTCAGAACCATCTGAAGGGGTGATTGCACTTCTTTGTCATTCATGAAATATAGGATGCAGTCTGAGCTCGAATGCAAAGTTCCTCTCTCTCATGAAGCTGGAGAGGTATATTCTCCACAGACTGACTTCATGTCATCCAAGTCTCTCTCCTGCATCTACAATTCCGTTAAAAAAACAGACAAGTCAATCTACAGCAACACAACACACAGGATATCGCACTGCATTCCTTCGATAAAAATTCCAGTGAAGTCAATAATTAATTGTCTACTCTGCAGAAGTCTGTATTACAATCTAATGGCACGAAAATCCCCAGAAAATGTAGTAATCACAACTATTTCTACTTGACCAGGTGGCTATATCTCCAAGAGTAGGCGTTAATGACAAAGCATGATGCAAGACAGCGGGTACCGGTTTCAGTTACTGGTGTTCACTAGGAAATATTAGAGGAAAGAATAAGTCAATTTTAAGCTTATGTTTTGTACAAATACAAAATTATATTCACTGATCGGGTGCAAGAATGTGCCCTGAGTATTTTGGCTAACTAGTTGAGCATACTGAGCAGCTGCCAGTTATCTTGTCTAGCTAAACAGTCATGATTTAACAGTAGAACCTTTGCAAATTCTCTTTCTCTCAATGGGAAAATAAAAAACCTGTGGTTGCATAGGTTTCCATATTTCTGTGCATATCTATATAAACTTGGTATTTTGTAACCAATTTTAACATTAGTTGTATTCACAACACTCTCTTAAAAAAGGCTTCCACAAACTTAAAATTTAATTTAAAAATTTTGAAGAATGTGACCGTTTTAAACTGCTGCTATTTAAATTGTTTTAGAAAGGCATTACTTTCTTAAGCTCCTTATCAATATAATCAAACTACTCCACAAGCAGTACAGGTACACAGTCATGTTCCCAAGTAGAAAAATGCATTCTTTGGAGATACTGTCTGTTCAATAGCTAATAGTGAAGAGGCAGAATGAGGAAACTTTTTTCTAAGGTGGAATAAATATTTCAAATGCATATATTTATAATATCAAGGAAAGCAGAAGAAATGCCTGCCAAGAAATCTCCGGAGTTTTATTCAATGTTCAAAGCTGTGAGGATAAATGTGGCTATAAAAAATCAGCAGTGTCTAGATGGGTATACCCTACTAACTTCAGCTTTTTTTTGAGGATGAATATGATTTTAATAATTGAATGTGTGATTTGGCGTAAATTTAATACACCAAAATGGAAAGAGGTAGTTCTAGGACCTTCCTGATCTTACTATATTCTGATGCATCTGTCCAGGGAATGCAAAACAGAGCAGAAATCATCTATTAGTTGTATAAGGGAGACTCATTCCAGCTACATTGGCCCAAGATGACCCAAATGCAAGAAACTCTGAATTTCGTGCTCAAATACCTCAGAGCCAGGCCTCTCTTTTAAATCTAAAATATCTGTTTTCATTGAAGTTTATAATTCCACTAGAGCAGGAAAATAAATCTGAAAGTGGTCTTAAGATGGCTATAGATTCCAGATATAGTTAAGAGATTTGGTGGTTTAGTTTTGGTGGGTTTTCTTAAACTGATATATGTGAGCAGGGGCTTCCTGCTTAAGCCACTGATAGTACTGAGGATTAGAAAGGCTCCTAATTATTCAATCTGGTAGAAGCTGCTGAAGAGGAGTTTGAAGTATAACTGTAAAAGGAGAAATAATATATATGGCATAGAATACCTTGATAAAAGTCTGATTTACATTTGAAAGCCAGCTGAGTACTGCTAGAAGGATTATTTTTTGCAAAAGAGAATAAACAAGAATGACATTAAAAGTATTAGAATTTTAAACCATGCAGAAAGAATCAAATCAGAGAAAGAATTACTTTTAACATAATTATTTTAATTTCCTTCAAAGTCTACTGCACCCACTGACAATATTTTTATGCAGCTATGTTTACTTTTTAACTCAAATTACTTCAAACTACCAGTGTGTCCATAAGTAAAAAAACAATGTTATTTCCACTGTGAGGTGGAGAGGTTATTTTCTGTAGCTCAATGTATTTTTATTAATCAGTGACTTACTTTATCATGGGTTAATGATACGTTTCCTTTCCTGACAAGACAACTGATTTTCTCAGCATGCACACTCTAGGTTCAGTCATCCTTGCCCCACTTGGTTCATACCTTCCAGCCAGTAGCTCAGTCAACCAATTCCTTTTGCTGATGAGACTATTTTGGCAACTCCAACATGTAGTCTTCTCATTTTTTCTAGCATGCATGGTCACCACCGAGTGAAGCTTTTCACAGCTTTGTTATACAACTACCACACTGCTCCCATTTTTAGGAAATGGGTTCTGTACCAAAAGAACCTATGGGTTCTATTAATTGTCGCAGCATGGATTTATCCGTCAGAACTCTTAAAACAGAGAAGGAATCTGTGTGGTTGATTACATAGTCCTGATAAATGAAGCATGCTGACATTTATAATAGAGTTAGGATTGAATTACAAAGGCAGTGAGTAGCCAACTCCAACTATTTGCAATAAAATTAACTCAATCTTTCTGAATGGTGAGAACACTTCTGGAAGTGGTTGTCATCTATGATTCATTTTTCTTCTCTTTTTTGGAAAGAGTTATGTTGTGATGTGGTATACTGTGCAATCACACTCATAGGATAACAGGCAGGGAGGCTGGAAGGAGAGAGGGAGAAGATACTCATCTCTTAGAGGAGGATCACAAGAGCACAGACTGAGAGGACTAAGAACTGGTAGAAGACAGTCATGATAAAGAATAAGTAAAAAGAAAAAAAGGTAATTTTTTTAGGTCTTCCCTAATGCTTGGTGCAACACAGAAACCCACTGACAGTTGCTGGCTTAAAAGTAAACTTAAGGAAAAATCCACTCTGAAAGACTGCTGGAAAGAGAAGACATTTGCTTGCATAATTCTGACTTCTATTCCGTTCAGATACTCTGAATTTTCTCCATTTAAATTAATACATTTTGAAAATAAATTTCCATTAAAACACAGCTTTGGTATTTTCTGTGTCCTCTTCTGAAGTAAACATGCAGGCTGTTGTGTCTTAGAGCTGTGTACACTCAAGGTCTTGTCTCAACACATCACTAGCCCGATCAGTACATATCCAAGAGAAGTGTGTGTGAACAGAAGACAAGATTAATAGATTTTGACAGGTTACAGGCTGAAAATCATAACTCATAATCTTGCAGCTGGTGAATAACTCTTCTGGTAGTTGTTTATCTAGAAATGCCCCAACACTCTCCTGCATGCTGGAGTGACAATCACAGTTCAAGCTGAGGTCCTGACTGGAAAGGCCAGGCTCTTCCGGCTAGTGACAGAAAAATGTCATTATACAATTTTTGCTGAGGATGTTCTATTCCAAATGTCTTTTCCTCAGCTTCTCGGGAGATATCCCTAGTTTGTTCAACTAGGAGACTATTCAGCAGCAAGTGTGTCTAAAGTGTTTCAGCCTATATTTTATTTTTCTACATTCAGAGAACTTATATTTTCTTCTCAGTAGGTGCAAAAATATCAACAAATCACAAGCACATCAATCAATAAGAATCAATAGTTAAATAGTTAAATTTGTAAAGCTTTTAACTCCTACATAAGACTAGCTCTCCTTTTAGAGAAATACCTTAAAACTTTTTAAAAAATCAAGTTGACTAAAATTTTGCAATTAGAGGTTTTAATTTGCTATGTTAAAAAAATCCCTTTTAGTCAGTCACTAAGCAAGCAAATAAGTAAAAAAACCACATATCAACAGGGTCCTATGCGATATTTTGATCCTATATATTGTATCTTATAGGGTGAGGATTTGGGTTTTTCTTACATTATGGCTGAAATACACCAGAAAGTGATGCATCATGTTGTGAGGAAAGCTTTTCATGATCATCCTCCTACACTCTAACCTCAACAACTACTCCCTTTATATAATGGTCATCCTGCATATTTTTGTCTTTAATTCTGACCATGATAACATGCTGTTTGTGAATTATTATATCTGTTTATTTCATGAATCATTTGCCTTCCAGAAACAATCTATATGAACATTTCTGCAAAGTCCCAATTCAAAAGTTATCTTTTTCTGTTTCATTATAGAAAGACCTTTGTGTTGCTTTTTTATTCTTCTTTCCCCTCTTCTGATAATCTGCCTTAGACTTGCATTAGTTTTTATTTTAATACGTAATATTTTATAGATCTTTTCTTACTGCACCAAAAAAATATAATATTAATGAAAGGAAATGAAGAAGGGAAATAATTTTACTGAAAGGGAGGAAAGGAAAATAATATCTTTGTCCAATCTAATGTTTAACCCATAGTTTCATATTTCTTTTTTTCCTTAGTATGATGATTATTTTTCCTAGATTAAATTTCAGTCCGGTTTTACTCTGTGTTTAGTATTATTAAATTTCCTTGCATTTAGTATCCAACAATCAGCATCTTTCTCATATTAGAAAAGCATTGATATGTGTTCAGCATGTAGAATTTATGCATATAATAGCCATGATGTTGACAAAGATCCTAATCAGCAAAGAAAAACTCTTCTTGTTTTATTTACCCCATATTAAAATTTCAAAGAAAAAAAGCACTATACCAGGTTATTGAAAACTTTTAATTGAGAAGTGATGATAAATCTCCTTCTAATCCTGTGTTATATTTACCGTGACTTGGAAATTACATAAAACTGTGATGAAAAGCTGCAGAAAATAGAAAATCAGGATGGTTTGTTTGAAAAATTATAGTCAGAAATTATTCTGAACTTCTCATTAGAATAATTTTTTCTTAATAATCTCTGCTTATTAAGCAGAGGATTCTTTCATTAAAGCTGAAAGGTTACACATGGAAAAAATTCTGTAGGTACACTTTTGAGATGGTTAATCATACTGTCAATGTACAGAGAATGAAAAAGACTTAGGGGTAATGGTAATTAACATTCTGAGAGGAAGTTGCTTGTTCCTCATCTTTAATTACGGAATTTAGCCATTTAGCTTCTTGCATTAGAAAAACTGACAGGAACAGAAGGTTGGGGAGGCACTGCAACAGGTTGCCCAAGGAAATCGTGGCTGCCCCATCCACGGAAGCGTTCAGGGAAAGGTTGTACGGGGCTTGTAGCAACCTGGTCCAGTGGAAGGAAGGTTTCCTTGCCCATGGCAGGGGGTTGGAGTTAGGTCATCACTAAGGTCCCTTCCATCCAAATCATGCTATGATTCTATGAATCCAAAATATTCATTGCCATAAAGTAGTAGGTATTTTGCATGATGATGTGAAGAGCAATATGTATATGAATTCCTATCAGACTGAAGTTGAAGCAAGTGGACAGTAATTCAATATTTTCTTCTGTAACTATTAACCAGGGATTAATGATGTTCAAAACAAAGCAGAGAGCTTTATTTCTTCTGCAAATATCATCTGGTCCGTCTCTTATCATCTTCAAATGATAAGCAGAACCACAAGGGAGAGCAATTTAAGAGCTGAAGAGAGTATGCCTCTGTATTGTCTAAATAACTCTGTTGTTATTCCTTTGAGCATATTAGAGATAGTCCTACTGACATTAGATCAAGTTTTAAAGGAAATGTTTAATGATAATCAATAAAAAGGCATTGAAAAAAAAAAAGTAATTATGTTGAAAGTTCTTTATTAAAAAACCTTAAAGCAAAATTGCTGGGAAAAAAAGTCTAGAAGGAAGGCCGGAATTCTTAAATATACCATCTTTATATAATACCCCAGCACAGTAAATGCAAATCTGTCTCTGGTAATCCATTGGGATCTTCCTATATCACGTTACAGATAAGAACATAGCTATATTGCTGTTTTCTATATCTGTTATATCTTATTATATCTATGTATCTGTCTATATCTTGTTCAGGTTACTCATAAAAACCTGTATTCCTGCTTTCTCAGTCTATACCAAATAATGATTGATACTTTTATTTATTTTTATTATGTACCAGTCTCCTCAGTCTTCACTTACCAGTACACACTTGTGCTCCTTATTTGGATTTTTTGTTCTAATATGAAAAGGCTAGGAAATATATTTCTTTACCATCAGATCAAATGGAATTTCCCTGGCTGTATACTCAGGGTAGGATTAAATAGAAGAATCACCTGTAACTTGTTGTGTAATTAAGTCAGTTTCAATGACTCAAGAAGTAAATGTCCATTCCTAAAGTGGTCTTGGCTAAACTGAATTATTTACAGGAGCAGTTCAGTTTAAAGGACTATGTTCAACTTCATAATCTGTGTTTTCCACATATGAACTGGGAGTTGTAAGAATTAATTTAAGTTTTCTATTGACATAGGCAAAGAAAATTCAGAGGATAGGCAGACTGCATTCAGAGGTCAGTTGCTTCTGGAATTTTATGTTTTACAGTGTGATGAATTAATACTAAGAAATACAAAGAGGATGGAAATATTTTGGCTGGCTTTATAAATTAGATAAACAAAGTAATAGCCTTGAGGAGCACAGGCTTCTCTGATTTTTCTCAGTGTGTGCTGTCTTTATTCTTATTAAACAATCAGTGGTAAACAGATGGATTTGCAAAAACAGCTCATCTTCTGTGAGTATGACTGTTTGTGCACAACTTTGTGTGTGTGTGTGTTTTGGTTGTTTTTTATTTAACTGAACACCGAAAAAATAGCTTATTTTTTAGTCAGGTTGGGTTGATAAACCTTCACTCTGAGGGAAACTGAATTATAAAAGTTGCTACTTTCCTTTCTGAATTTACTAACAAAAAAAGGCAAACTAAATGACTACAGTCAAGAACATGTGACTTAACCTTCCCAAATAATCTTCTGTCTTCCCACATCTAAAGCTAACAATGTACAAAGATTTTCTTACCTCTTTACAATTTCTGAACAGTTCTTTGTGAAATCAGATAAAATATAAACTTGTTTGCTCTCAAAACTTCATATGCACTAAAGCTATTATCTTGAAAAAGTTTTGATTTGATTAACTGACTTTTATTGAAAAGTTTTTCATGTGAATTTTCTTAGCATGATTTAATAAACCTGTCATAGGAAGCAGGAGCAGAATTTCTAAAAGTCTAAATTTCTGTATTGCTCTGTGTGAAAGGTACAATTATTGAATTTGTGAAGGGCGGGGAAATGGAATGTAAAGGTAACAATTTTGTCTCTTCTTTTTTCTTCTACATGGTTCTACAATACATTATTCAGAATGTAAAGGCAAATACTCAAAGCTAGAAATGCCATAGTAGTGTTGCTCTTATACCTCTAATTGGGCATTTTACAAGTGAATTATGAAGGGGATTTTTGATAAAGGATTTCCAAGTTCTGAAAAATTACACTGAAGAGGAAGGACTTGTGATGGATCAAAATCAAAGCATAGGGCAATATGGGATAAATTATATTTATAGTTTAATCTGACTAAATTCAGCTTTACAATGGTCTGAAACTCAAGAAGGAATCAATCAATTGAGAAATTATGATATTACTAAGGATTAAGACAAACTGCTGTAGCATGACAGGAGAAAATCAGGAGGGATAAGGCACGGAACAAACCACTGGAAAGAGAGTGACAGGAACTAAAAAAAAAGACATAAGTAAATTACTAGAATACAACCAAGAAATGCCTTGTGAGATGTTCAGTGAAAACAGAAGGTTGATGATAGGCGACAGGAGTGACAAGTTTTTGAAGCTTTTGCTCAGCTTATATTAACATAAGTAACATCAGAAGCTCAGTACCACTAATGACATGTATAATTGTGGAAGGTAACATGAGGACAGGAATTTTTGGATTTGTTAAAAGTCTCAGATAAAGTGGACCTATAGCTATTCATATAAGCTACATAAGGAACTGCATGTTCTTGTGCATTAAAAAAAAAAAGTCATAAACTGTGAAGGAAGGGAGGAATTCCAGAGGATTAGAAAATTACAAATGTATATGTTGCCTTTGAAGAAAAAAAGAATAAGGAAAAAAATAAAATAAGATGGTCAGGGATTTGTAGCTAATTCAGCCTAATATCAGTATACAAAAAATGTTCAGAAATCTGGAACAAAAACATAAACCATCTATTTTTAACAGTCAATATTCATCTGTCAAGAGCAAAACAAATCAAAGCAGCTTAATGTCTTTTTATGACAGGACAAAAGTTCTTGTGTGTGAGAGAAGAGTAGGAAGTGTCACAGAATTAGAGATAAGAATAACTCTAAAATTTTCTCAGGGAAGTCAGGCAAACATTGTCTAGATGAAACCATAATAGAAGGGTACATAGACAGTTAAACAATGTTGAATATTTCTTAAATTGAAAGTTTTATCAAGCAAGGCATTCAAAAAGTCTGTTCCAGGTTTCCTACTACTCAATTTTGTAATTAAACATTTAGACACTGTACGAGAAAAATGTTAACCAGTTTGTAAAGTATATGAAAATTCAAGGAAAAGCACTGAGCCTTCGAACACATTAAATTACTTGGAAACAGTCCAGTGGAGAGTAACAGAGCTGTTCAAAAAAATAATTGGGATTGTTTAAAGCAGAAAACTGAGAGGATGACATGATAATGGTATGTTAACGGCTGTCAGTAGGAAGAAATTACACTGCTGTGTCCACAAGATACAGGACAAAAAGTAATGCTCACAGACCAATCCAAGCACATATACTTCAAATGATTATATTGATCCCTGCAGTTACAGACATGCACAGCCAGAATTTAGAGCTCTTTTTCTCACTAATTGAGGAATATAGCACGACACCTATAAATTGGGTCTGTAACCATTAGTCACACCACTGTACTGAAAGTTGGAAAGAATTGCACTGAACTGGGGTATTATCTCATCTGTGAGATCATTTCCCTTGTTTTACTCTTTTGGGGTTCTCTAACTCATACAGATACAACAAAAACTGTGCAGCAAAGGAAAACATGAGAAATTTGTGGTTTAGGGTGTTATGATACCAAGATTTATTTTGAAAGTCATTTATATAGACACCTCCATGTACTTCAGAGGATCTGGCTATTCCTAATATGCTTTAATATGTAGGCTTATTCATCCTGATGTGCAAGTGAATGTCAAGAAAGACTTATTCTTTCTGGTAGATTTCACTAATGTAGAAACAATCAATCAGTAGCACTCACTTAATTCCTCATCTAACAGACTGTTTACCATGGAACGTTTGTGATGTTGCCTGTCAGTTCTCATTACCTTTTGATCAGTAGCATTTCAGGAACGGCACTGCCAGAAGCAGTTGACTTTGACAATAGAAGTGCATTTAATAGAGCACTCTTACGTGTAAGTTAGCCATTTCACAGTAGAAATAATAAATTATGTTAACTTTTAGAGACAATTAAAGCTAGGCAACCTCCAGGGTTCTGTGCTTTAAACTGGATTTGACCAAAGATAATGAGCATATAGTATCAAGCGAACCTCAAATGTTATCAAATGTTATGTTCTGAGAGAAAAAAGTACCCTCGTGGTTTGAAAATATGACACACCCTTTCTTTTAAACTTTCTTTAAATGCCAACAATGAAAACCTGATTTTTCTTTGAATGCATTCTATCTGCTATATGCTTAGGTCTAAGCATGGTGTCTACACTACTTGTTGAGTCAAGAGAGATACTTTATTGAGCAGAAATTTTGCATTTTTCACTTCACAGTTTATCACCGGTTTATCACTCAAAGATCCTCTCACATCATGATCCTCTTTACATAAATATTTTAACTTCTTAAAACTTCTGATACATGATTAAAAAAAAAAAATCTAGTTTTCTAAAATATTAATATTTTTAGGAAGTTGTAGACCACTTACACCAGAGCTACATGATGACATCTGTGTCAAGGTAGAAGCTTTAAGTGGTCATTGAGTTAACAGGGTAATTCTTCCATAAATGCTCTGTTAAAAGACTACTCCTGAGGGTAACTATTGGCGCAGAGACCCTCTGCACGCTCTCTAGTGTGTGGCAGCCACGACTGAGAGCACATTACACATACGGTGGCCTAAATGTGGGAATCTCAACGTCCTCAGTTGCTCCAGAGAATCTACTTCTGCTGGTCTTTGTCAAAATTTTTAGCTGTTTCTATTAATAATGCATTGTTTATACCATCCTCCCTTGTATTTACATTTTTGTCCATATGCTATAATTAACTAAATTTTGGTAGTCTTTTGCAAAATGTGACCCAGTGGTAGAAGCTAAGAGATAAATGTTTCTTGCAAGTTTTTGAAAAAATAAGATGAAATGAGTGATGTCAGAAAAGAACCAACTTATGCCTTAAGGAGATATTAATGACCTAGTTAGTTATTAGATAGATGGGAGTCTCTGAAAACCAGGATCACAACTGTACTCATACTAGGAATGACTTGTTTAATTTTCCAGATGATTTACTCTTCATTATACTAAAATTTCACCCAGATGTTTCTTTTCTACAAGTCATTTTCCTTTACTTTCTTGATTTCAAGCATATTACAGATGTAAAATAAATTCTGAGAATTGATACCTTAGTTAAAAAAAAAATCATAAAGAACTCTTCTGAAATTTTCTCTGAGCTTATGAAGCATGCACACTGCAGAACAGTGGCTAACCTGCAGTTATCTGACAGATTACTCTAATAGCACAGTTGTTACTTTAACAGTTTAAGGTAAGAGTCTGTCAAATGGAAGGAATCCACCCAGAAAGAATAAAAATTTTTTAAAAAAAAGTAAATTTTGCCTAAAGGCAAAGAGAAAGAATCAATTTGTTAGACAAAATTAAAGTAGTAAATGCAGATGGTTTTATGATTCTTCATATACTGAAGACCATATAAGTAAGTGGTAATTATCCTAATTTTTATCACCAAATGCCTTTGATCATGCATATATTTTTTCAGCTACATTCCTGTCAAAAGGCAGAATTATCAAATGAGTGAGAAAGAATTCTCATTAGATTGTTTCATTTTAAACAAGGATTAAAAGATTTTTAGTACCTAGTGCAGAAACACAAAGAATAACAAGAAAAAAAAAAAGAGCAGGTTTTATACTTGTCATTTGCATAAAATATAAAATTAGGTAGAGCTCTTGAAGAGCAGTACAAATCACAGTGTCTTCTACATACAGCACTGAGAAACTCCTCTGGCCATGCCTGAGCAGTTTTCAGATTAAAGATTGACACTTAGTTATCATCAAAGACATTTTCTGTCTTTCTGACAGAGGATGTAGCTTAATATACAGAGGAAGAAAGACATGTGAAGGAAAGGACACTTTTGAAATGGGGAAAAAGACCAACAGAACAAAGGAAAAAAAAGCAAAACAGAACAAAAACCCCAAAACCAAAACATTGTGGCTGGAATTGTTAAATCCCTACTTAAGGAAAGCTTTAAATGCTTTAACTATACCCAGGATAAAATGTGAAAATTTATGCTGCTTAAACCTATTTTATTTATCTTGCCTGACATACTCAGGTGAAATGCAGTATACTTGTTGGGTTGGTTTTCAAATAACCTGGGGCACCAAAATTGAAGCACTTTGAATAACTGTTTTGCAAACTGGTTTTGGATTTAACAGAAAGTGAGCATGTTTATGACCATGCTCTTATGATTTTAATGATTTTTGGGTTTTCTTTTTTTCTTTAAGAAGGCATTTAATATCAAGGGAAGTGTTACTGTAAGAAAAAAACACCGATAACATATAAATCACTTGATAAAAGGATTATTTGGTAAAAATTTCTTACTGTGTTCATTTCTGGTAAATCACAAACTGTTAGTGCTTTTTCTTGGGTTTTAATAAAGAGGACTCTATTTTATTAATAATCTACATATTATTTCTCCCCTGCTCCTACAAAAATGGGAATGCAGATCTGCCTTTTAAGATATTTCCAAAGTTTTGTCAGCTTTTCTACATTGAATGATATTTCAATAAATTGAAAACTCATTCAACTGTAATAAATTTTTTTTATTTCACCTAAAGATTATTATGTCTCCCAGATAAATGAAAGGTACTCAGGTGCTGTTGTTCCTCATACAGTAAAAAAAAAAAAATTACCTACTTTCTTCTTTCATTTTTTAAAGTAAATAGTTTCAGGTTCCATATGTAGCTACATAATTTATATGACATAAAATCTATAAGCTTTACTTTTAAAAGTTGAAATTATGTTTAAAAAAGATTATTTGACCATGCTATTAATTTAGATGTAACCAGATTTTAAATGTAGAGACATTAGTTACCTATTATTAGTAATGATCAGTAAGACATAATTACTTAAGAAAAAAATGTGCATGGACAATGAGGTAAAATGAAACATTTTCACAATAAACGTTTTTACTGATTTTAAGTAAAGGAAATAGGATAGATTTGTTATCACAGGGAAAAATATAAGTAGTTTAACATGCATTAGGAACTTAGGCGGATACAAAATGTAGAGTGGTTGTGTTAAAATAGAAATTGGGGTTTAGAGACACTCACAATGAATCTTCATATTTGAAACTGAGTTCTTTTTAACTTGGTGATTAACCTAATTTGACTGTGGCGAGGCAAGGGTTAAAAGCAGAAGATTTTGGAGAGGAGGGAAAATAGAGTTGTTTTGAAGATGGAAATTAGAGTTGTTTTTGCTAAAGATGACTGTGCAGTGAGAGGATGCTAAAAATATTCAGTGTGGGAAATTTCACGTATTGTGTCTGCTTTGGGTTGTTTTCTGTCTGTCTTGAGAAGTTGAATTTCTGTAGAAGATAACAGAAAGCTGTCAAAGACCTGAAAGTCATTCTCCATGGACAGGCTTGGGCTGCCCATTGGGAGAAAGAGAGATAAGAAGCTCAGAGGTAATAGAAAGTGCAGCACTGTGAATTACTGTACATGTGCCAGGCCCTTTGATATGCTGAGGCCAGGAACAGGCTCTTGTACTTTTTGCCCTTCCTAAGATGGACCAAGCTTAGCAGTGCATGTGCCCTTGCTTGTTTTTGGAATCCTCCAGACAGTGAGGTGACGGAATAAATCTACTCTTTGCTCTTCAGCTTTGGGGTGTGGTCAGCTTGGTTACTTGCATCTATCAATTCACACATTGACAAAACCTTAGGCAATCTTGAAACAAGATTATTATTCCTTAAAAATATTCAGTCATGACTTGATAACTCTTGACATATAGCTTAAATGATTTGCAGGTTCTCCAAAAGTTTAACATTGTTCATGAAGTTTTGTAACTACTAAGATTTAAATCTTCGTCTGTTCCCCTCTTCACATAAACTCAGTTGGTTTACACCTATGATTTTTCTATCCTTTTATTCTGCTGAAATAAACTCTTCACATTGTTTTTCTTCTTGCTTTCCTTAAAAATTATTCTTTTAGCTTTTTAAGCCTTTTAATGCTCTCATATGCCATAAGGATGAAGCAAAACTCCTCCTGACTTTGTGGGATAATATATGAGCTCTAGTATTAGTTTCTTTTTTTTTTTTTTTT
>VWZW01007671.1:1791796-1946027 GCA_013397115.1 Edolisoma coerulescens | reverse complement strand
TTTTTTTTTTTTTTTTGAAAACGAAACATCTTTATTTCAACAAGCTGATCAGAATTAACAGTAAGATTTTACGTCTGTTGTCTGCATCAATTTATTACAGTGCCTAAACCAATGAAAAGCCTTTTTTTTCCAGAGCCAATTTCTGGTTTATTTTTTTAAGAAGTAACAACACTTTTAAAAATGCAGCAAATCCTGGATATCCAAGGTTGTAAACCATATTTCTTCTTAAGACCAGCAAGTAGAATATATTTGGAGACTGATATGTATGTAATAACTGTGCAACAGTTCAAAGTCTGGGATTTGTTCTATGAACACCAACAAGGGGCATACATCAAAGGGAAGAATTTACTCTCTTTAGTTTCAGTCTCTCAGTTAAGGTGTTTGTTTAGAACATGACTTTCCCAGGAAATTCTCAGCAGAAAGACAGTCTAGTCTCATAAGAAATCTGACTTAGGTGACATGACTAACCCTCTCTTCATAAAACAATTATTTAGTTTAAATAATACGCAAACATGCTTCTATGATAAAGCCAGTTGACAAACCTCTGTTCCTGGGCTGAATTCCTGTATGAACTTGTGCAACACATCTAAGGCTGCACAAGTTTACCTGTGATTTATGTATTGCAAGTCCCAGGCAGCAAGCACATCTGTTCACTTCTCAGGGTGGCTCAGCACTGCACAAGATGAAGTGAGGGCACCTCTGCAGAGGCATGTCTGGTCTTCATATGGAGAGCTTAGGAAGCTAATGCTTCTTTCAGCCTTTGACATCAAATTTCAACCAAAATTGTTCGTTGTAATTTTCCCTCTTTTTGCCTATCTATTGGTTAGACCATTCAGGAACTAATAATCTGAAGTGTGTTGGCTCTTCATTACATGTCACAGCAAGCTTCCCTACATTTTAATGAATCCCAAGCTCCTCCTTTCCTCACTGTTCTTGTGCTGAACCATGTAGAGAAGCCTTAGACCAGAGGGAGGGTGAGCCCAATATTAATCTAGAAATCAGACTTTTCAGCCATATCCGAAGAGTTGAGACTGTTAGAAACATCTAAATTTAGCCTCCTACCTGTGTCTGCATGTGAGTTTTAGGTGCCTAAGCTCCATCATGCCCTAGAAAGCAACTAGGCTGTCTCATTGCTAAGAGCTTTACTTTAGAATAAGACAAATTTTCTTCCAGGCTCCATTGCTTGTACTGACTACTTCTCTGTAGAATGCAATGGGATTTTACATTCCAAGTGTACGTGAAGGCATTATAACCATGGAGCCCTTTAATATTTGTTACTGCCATTGCTATTAAGTCATCAGTTTTGGATGGAGTTTGCAATGCCTTAGGACTTATAGTTGCCAGGTTTGCCCTGTGAAATTTTCTAGACCCTTCCATTTCTCGCCTTACCTTCCTTAGCTGTGATATCAATTTTTCTAATTCACCAGACCTACATCTATTTTGGTTTTTGTTTCTGGCAGAATCACAGTAGAAAACCCTTTTTCTATGAAGAATGAAATATTTTCAACTTAGATTCATTACTTAGATAGTAATGCCACACAGAGAAATATGTAGGGCTGGTATGATAGCTGACACACTGAGAAGCGGGAGCAGAGGACACAATGTAGAGAAGTACAGGCACAGCAAGGTAAGAGGTACAGCACAGTCTCATCACTGGAGACCTATTGGCTATAAAAAACTCACCCATGGTGTCCTGTTTTCAGCTAGAGTAAAGTTAATTTGTTCTCAGTAGCTGTTACAGTGCTGTGTTTTGGATTCAGAATCAGAATGGTGTTGATAACACACTGAGGGATTTGCTTTTTCCTAAGTCATGTTATGCTAAGTCAAGGACTTTTTTCTTATTTCATGCTCTGCTAGTGAGGAGGTACACAAAAGAAACTGGGAGGGAGTACAGCTGGAACAGGTGACCTGAGCTGACCAAAGGGTTACTCCACACCACAGAACATCATGCCCAGAATATATACTGGGGGGAGTTACCAGAAAGAGGTGCCAATCTGGGTTCAGGAGGGGTGTCTGGCATCATTCAGTGGGTGGTGAGCAATTGCATTGGGCATCACTTGGTTTTCCCTTTTTATTATCATTTTCATTTACCATTATTACATATTTTTACTTTATTTTTGATTAATAAACTGTTTGTATCTCAGTCTACAAGTTTTACCGGATTCTCCTTTCTATTCTGCCAGGGTGGCGGGGAGAGAGGGATGTTAATCGAGTGGCTACATGGAGTTTAATTTCCAGCTCAACTTAAACCATGACACGGTCATTTAAAGAAATGCAAACCTGGAGTTGGAGAAAGTTGATTTTATGGGTAGCAGAACAAGGAAATAACATATGCCATGCATTTCTGACTTAAAATAGTCAGTAAATTGCTTATTCTAGAAACATGAAAAAGCGTAAAACTGTGTTTAATATGAAAGGCCCAGGTTTACAGCAACACTGCAGCATGTTCCCACCAATATCCAAGAACTGAATTCACATACTACCGCTCTATATCTAACAAATTTGATTCCAGGCAATCTGCCTTGGATTTTTCCAGACAGTACACCTGGATACTTTGTAATAACAAAAAGAGACAGAAAAGCATTTTTTTATGAAGACTTTAATAAACTTTCAAACATAGATAAATGTGATTTCATGAACACAAGCAAAAAAAAAAAAAATAGCAATCCTAAACACATTCAATGCTGCAGCAGAATAATGCTGTACACAAAAGCCTAGCTATCTCTACTGCTGTCTCCTGTTCTGAGTATTTTGCTATCATAAAAAAACATAAATTTTGCAACAAATAACCACTTAGAGTACTTTGTGCCCTATACGATGTTTGACCACAAAAATGCAGTGTATGATACGTGATCACCACTGAAAGAATACAGTCTTTAATATATTTGTGAATATGCTTATTTAACATAAATGGAATATTCTCATATAGTCCTATAAAAATGACACGGAGATATGCTTAGACATTTTAAATATATAAACTCCTGAGCTGTGTACAGCTGTTTGCAGCACTACTGATGTATTCTTGCCTAGATGACCTTGGTGAGTAGACAATTACTTCAAAACATTAAAACTGTTTGGAGAGAGAAAAACACGTGCATTCATGACAAGCAATAACTTGGACAGAAACATTAACTGAAAGAGTCAAATAGAGCCTGCCAACATATTGCCAGATGTCCAGATTAGTTAAAATAGAATGACAAAAACCTAATCTGTTGGCCAAATCCTGGGGTCAAAGCCATTTCCCTTGGAGAACAGAATTTCACATTCAAAGGTGATATTCTCTCAATCCTGGTACTGTTTCTTTGCACAGATGTTTCCTTTGTGGAGAGCTACAGCAGCCTAAATCTATGTTTCAATTGCTTGGAATAGCAAAGATGAGAAAAATCCTTAACTGCTACAAAAGTAACAACTGCAGAGGGTCAATGTAACAGTAAAATAGAAAGGTGATATTTAGGCCGCTCATATATGTGTGCTCAAATCTTTCTGATCTGCTTTTGATGCTGATCAGTGAGACACAGCTATTTTCACAGTGCAATTTCCAGCCATTGCAGGTAGTAGACAACTATACTGTGAAGCAATCTGAATTTCATCTCTGCTGGCTAGGATGGCTCAAGAATTGTAATGAATGTTGAGACAGATAAACTCTGAGATAACGGTATTTCTGAGAGCCTGAAATATTCTTCTCAGCCTAGAAAATGCTGGGTCAGGATTTCAAATGCTAGTGTATATTTTGATCATGGGGAAAGCAGCAAATGAATTAACAGTATCAGCAGAGAGAAAGAATGCAGTGTGGAATATTAGCTAAAGGCTCCAGTTACCTCAAAAAGAGTAGAGAGATGTCACAGCAGTACAAGTGTGTGCTCATTTGTTTGTCTTGGTCTAGAAGAATCACTTCAGTGGAGAATATTTTTGACTGTATTGAAGTAGAAAATACTGCTTGAAGCCTGTGAAAGTTTGAAGAATATCAAACTTTAAGAAGATTAGAATTGTTATATCAGATCAGTGATCTGTCTGTCCAAAAGCCTGTCTTCAACAGGACAGCAGAAAGTGCTTGAGAAAGGACAAGAATAAGGCAAATGAGTGCTGATTGCTCACTTTCCTGAAATACCTTTCCAGCCACTAGTGATCTGTGGCCCTGAGACTTTCAGAATGGCGTGAGTAGTCTACTTTGTTTAATACTTTCCAATTGTTCAATGTCAGCTATTCCTGCATGCAGTCCTTGATGAAAAGAAAATTGTTCAAGGTATCTGAAGAATGTGTATATGATTTTGTCCCTTCCTAAATATACTTCACTTGGCAGTGATTGCATCATCTTTAAATTTCCATAAAATGCCCCCAGAAATGTTTGTCATACCTGCTTCATGTATTTGCCCCATAATTATTTTGTAGAATCAAAGAACATCCTGGTTTGGTAGGAACTCTGAGGCATCATCAAAGTCCAGCTGCTGGCCCTGCACTGAACAACCCCAAGAATCACACCATTGCCTGAGAGCGTTGTTCAAATGCTGCGTGAACATGTCAGGCTTGGTGCTGTGACCACTTCCCTGGCGAGCCTGTTACAATGCCCGACCACCCTCCAGTTAAAGAACTTTTTCCTAATATCTAACCTAAACTTCCCCTGGCACAGTTCCATGCGGTTCCCTTGTGTCGTATCTCTGTTCACCAGAGAGAAGTGATTGATGCCCGCCCTGCCACTTCCCCTGGAATCTGTAGACCATGATGGAGTGTTGCCTCAGTGTCCTCTTCTCTAGCTGAGCAAGACAAGTGACCTAACACACAAGTGCTGTTCCTCATACAGTTTCCTGCTCCTCAGGCACCTGCAATAAGGTAGGTGTAGTTTGATCTTTTTGATATATTTCTTCTGGTACAAATGGCTTGTAAGTGTCTTTAATTTTCATGACGTTTGTATGACAACCACTCCCTGCACATTTTGGCACTTTTTTCAGTTTGAAAGTTTTGTCCCAGGTGCTTTCATGAGGTTGGCAACTCTCCAGAGGCAGTGCCTAGGTATTTCTGATTGTAAAGCTATATTGATTTTAACTATGTGCTAAACTTCCAGTTCCAGTTCCAGCCTCCATTTTAAAATTTACAAAAGAATTCAGTAGAAAAGGCTGAAATTCCCGAATGTGAAAAAATAGTGCTTCCATTATAGTGTGAAGCTGCCTAATGTGTTCAATTTTGGGCTAGGTATTCTGGAAAGATGTGGTGGTTTTCTATAGGACAGTCCATGATTTGTTTTGGCAGAACTCAATTTGTCATTTATGGTTTAACCTGTTCATTCATCTTGTATTTCTTTTTTCCCCTTCCTGCTGGAAATATAAAGCAACTAGAGAGGAAAAGCATTAAAAATTTGCTTAAGAAGATCAATGGCACTTTGATGCACTTCCTCTGCTTATTAAATTGAAAGTTCACATTTTATCAGCTTGACATATGCATAAAAATGAGATATTCAAAAACAGAAATAAGAAAACCCAAAAGCTCATAGAAGCATCACACTTTTTTTCAGATTATTACACAAGGGTAGACAAAAAGTAGCAATAGCAATTTTTTTCTAGTGACAGAATATGTGGCAGATTAATGATTGTTATTTGAATCTACATTTTAGTTCATTTTCCTTCAGGACATAAGTTAATAGGATATTGATGGCATTTGAACTCAGAACTACGTGTTCTGTAAACAAAGATTGTGTAAATTCTAATAGGTCATTTTGCTACCTGATCTCTGTACCCTCAAAATGTGGGTATGTTTCCTGAGAACTGTTATAGAAAATAGAAATATCTAACAAAGATGCATGCACTACTGCATGCTTTTTCCACTTCCCAAAGATGAAATTTCACTCCCTTATTTATAGAAACTCTGCCTGAGGTTCTGTAAGAACATATAACAATATGTTATACTTAACATAGCATTGCTTTAGTAGATGTTGACCTTTTGAGTTTATTTAATTTATTTTTCAAGTGGACCACTTTATTATAAAAATATTACTGTTCAGCCAACCAGAGTCTCAAGATGGCAACTAACTAGTTAGCTGGTCCTTTTCTTTTTGGAAAAGACCAAGACCAAAAAAAGCAAACAAACAAATGCAAAATATATATTCTTATATAATAGAGAGCTGTTTTTTGGTTAATAAAATCCAGATTCTGGGTATTGGATCACAATGTATTCATTTGCAGGGCATATTATCTTCCCTCCGGCAGTCAATACATAGGATAAAAATACTACTACTTGCCTGTAACTTTTTATGCTGTTAACTTTGTGTTTGTTCAAAGCAGTTAAAAACAAGTAAAATAACACTATTATTTTCAGTGACATAATTTACATAATGAATTAGTATGCTATATGAAAAAAGATTATAAATATTTAATTCACAAAAAAAAAGATAATTCCTTTATTTTAAACACTAGCTTCATTTTTAAGCTGAAGATGACATTTAGTGAAGCTATCATGCTTTTTCAAGTCATAGGAAAGTACCTTTATTCAATTTGCAAGAGTATGTCTTAACTGTGGTGCGCATGAATCATATTAAGAAAATATCCCTATTAAATTCATACCATTGAGATAAAATCATCTTTTAGACCTTTACAAAAGGGCTTCTGTTACTGCTTCCTTTACTCTCCTGTATGTTTCTTTATTTTGTTTATTATCTCTCTTAAAATCAGTTTAATAAAAAACACTATTCTGGTAATAAGTTTCTCTATTTTTTCAAGTGCTTGCAATACTAAACCACATTATTATTTTAATAAATCTTATTTTTCTGAGTTTTTAAATCTCATTGGAGAACTTTTATTATCGCATTACATAGTAAAGAAATACAGTATAAGTGCAAGCCAGTGCAATGTCATTTATTGCAAACCACTTTCTCACATACTTAAGATCCACTGATTTTTCCAAAACTCAAGAGTACTATTTCCAGTTCTGTTGACTTTGTAGGTCATAGACTCATGTACCTTTTATCATCATATTATAAATTAAAATATAAAACTTATAAATATATTTTATATATACATATATGTCTTGTGGTCTCAAGATAGCTGATATAGGCCATCCCTGCAATAATATTGCTTATTTATGCTGTACCCAGGGGAGGACACTGTGCAAAAGAAAACCAGAAGAAAAATAATGAACCATAGAATTGTTTGAGAATGGAATTTTTTGGCATAGCTCACCATCTTCCTGCTGTGCCAANAAAAATTTGCTTAAGAAGATCAATGGCACTTTGATGCACTTCCTCTGCTTATTAAATTGAAAGTTCACATTTTATCAGCTTGACATATGCATAAAAATGAGATATTCAAAAACAGAAATAAGAAAACCCAAAAGCTCATAGAAGCATCACACTTTTTTTCAGATTATTACACAAGGGTAGACAAAAAGTAGCAATAGCAATTTTTTTCTAGTGACAGAATATGTGGCAGATTAATGATTGTTATTTGAATCTACATTTTAGTTCATTTTCCTTCAGGACATAAGTTAATAGGATATTGATGGCATTTGAACTCAGAACTACGTGTTCTGTAAACAAAGATTGTGTAAATTCTAATAGGTCATTTTGCTACCTGATCTCTGTACCCTCAAAATGTGGGTATGTTTCCTGAGAACTGTTATAGAAAATAGAAATATCTAACAAAGATGCATGCACTACTGCATGCTTTTTCCACTTCCCAAAGATGAAATTTCACTCCCTTATTTATAGAAACTCTGCCTGAGGTTCTGTAAGAACATATAACAATATGTTATACTTAACATAGCATTGCTTTAGTAGATGTTGACCTTTTGAGTTTATTTAATTTATTTTTCAAGTGGACCACTTTATTATAAAAATATTACTGTTCAGCCAACCAGAGTCTCAAGATGGCAACTAACTAGTTAGCTGGTCCTTTTCTTTTTGGAAAAGACCAAGACCAAAAAAAGCAAACAAACAAATGCAAAATATATATTCTTATATAATAGAGAGCTGTTTTTTGGTTAATAAAATCCAGATTCTGGGTATTGGATCACAATGTATTCATTTGCAGGGCATATTATCTTCCCTCCGGCAGTCAATACATAGGATAAAAATACTACTACTTGCCTGTAACTTTTTATGCTGTTAACTTTGTGTTTGTTCAAAGCAGTTAAAAACAAGTAAAATAACACTATTATTTTCAGTGACATAATTTACATAATGAATTAGTATGCTATATGAAAAAAGATTATAAATATTTAATTCACAAAAAAAAAGATAATTCCTTTATTTTAAACACTAGCTTCATTTTTAAGCTGAAGATGACATTTAGTGAAGCTATCATGCTTTTTCAAGTCATAGGAAAGTACCTTTATTCAATTTGCAAGAGTATGTCTTAACTGTGGTGCGCATGAATCATATTAAGAAAATATCCCTATTAAATTCATACCATTGAGATAAAATCATCTTTTAGACCTTTACAAAAGGGCTTCTGTTACTGCTTCCTTTACTCTCCTGTATGTTTCTTTATTTTGTTTATTATCTCTCTTAAAATCAGTTTAATAAAAAACACTATTCTGGTAATAAGTTTCTCTATTTTTTCAAGTGCTTGCAATACTAAACCACATTATTATTTTAATAAATCTTATTTTTCTGAGTTTTTAAATCTCATTGGAGAACTTTTATTATCGCATTACATAGTAAAGAAATACAGTATAAGTGCAAGCCAGTGCAATGTCATTTATTGCAAACCACTTTCTCACATACTTAAGATCCACTGATTTTTCCAAAACTCAAGAGTACTATTTCCAGTTCTGTTGACTTTGTAGGTCATAGACTCATGTACCTTTTATCATCATATTATAAATTAAAATATAAAACTTATAAATATATTTTATATATACATATATGTCTTGTGGTCTCAAGATAGCTGATATAGGCCATCCCTGCAATAATATTGCTTATTTATGCTGTACCCAGGGGAGGACACTGTGCAAAAGAAAACCGGAAGAAAAATAATGAACCATAGAATTGTTTGAGAATGGAATTTTTTGGCATAGCTCACCATCTTCCTGCTGTGCCAAATTAGGAAACACCTTAAAAAAAACCCAAACAAACAAACAAAAAAAAACCCCAAAAAACAAGAAAACAAAAAAAAAAACCAAAAACCCCCAAAAAACCAAAAAATCCCACACAAACAAACAAAAAAACCCCACAAAACCAAAACAAACACCTTACTTCAACGTAAATAAAGAATACAGAAATATGTTACTCTTTCAAGATAATGTGTTTTAAGATTTTTGAAAATTAAAATAATTCAGCTAGAGCTTGAAATTAAAATTGCAGTTGCTCAGTGTTTAGAGGTGGCAAACAGAACAGAAATTAGTTATGGTGGTGTCAGAATGCAGTTTCAGGTTCAGTCCTTTAGAAAGCAGTGTGAAAAGGATTAAATGATGACATATAATGATGCAGCTTCTGATTCACTGACTGTAATAAAAACAAAGTCAGCTAAATCAGTTTTGTGGGGATTTCAAAAACACTAATGGGATGACTGAGACTGAAACACAAGCTTAGGCCTGCTTAGAGATCAGACTAGTGATTTTCACATTCCTAGCCCCTTTGATTTTTCTGGAGGATTTTTCTGTTTTGTCTCAAACCTTGTGAAAACACAGTGAGTTTTAACTCCTTGGGCTAATGGGTGATGCATAATGGAAACAGTGTTTGATTGTACTAGGGAGTCATAAAAGATCGAAATTCAACATGTTAATTCAGAATTGCTGCAGGAAGGTACTTAGCTGCATGTGGAAAATATCGAAACACTTCTAGCCCAAAGGCAGCAGGACAAAATGTTCTAGGAAGTTATCAGTTGTTATTTTCTCAGTCTATCTGTGGTAATGCCTGCACAAACACAGGAAAAAGCTAGAAGTACTTTTCAGTTTCATTTTCCTAAATATAAAAAAATATTTACTTGGTAATTTATGCTGGAAAGAGGTTGGTGTCTTCAGTCTTTTAGGAGAGCTGAATACATCAGGCACAGATCAGGAAAACTTATCCATCCTCTCTGCCTTCACTGTCCCAAGGCATGAGAAGGCACAAAGTGACATAAAGGCTGCTGAAATAATTTCTTTTTCTTGCCTGTAAAAGCTCGGTAGCTAAGAACTGAAAGCACTTCAGTCACCCTCCCCAATACAGTTATCTGCCTTTTGGACTACCACATATTATCAATCAGTCTACCGAAAAACAACCCTTTCTCCCACATAATTTGTGCCCAGTATTTAAATAAACTTAAAATTACATTTTTTGAAAATTCTTTAATTTAGATTCTCAGTAGTGCTTGCATTTTGTTCATGACAATATGTTTATAACGTGTTAAAAGACTATTTTTAATGGAAGATAATTAGATTATCTCTCTGGTTTATAGTACTCTGTTTATAGAGTTGCTGATCATTTTAAAATAAACTAGCAACATGTCTTTCAGTATTTTTTGCTTTGTTGCTTTTTTGTTGTTCTTTGAAGAAACAGGACTGACAGTTCTTTAGCAGTTTTATGCAAAAACTGCCGTGTCTCATGACTGACATATTGCTTCCTTGTACCTAAGACACTAATGAGCTCATTCAACACTGCAGATGGTCAAGAACATCTTTTGGCTAACATTGCTTCCCATATTATAATAGAAAAGGGGGACAAAAGAAGAGCAAGCCCCTCTCTACGCTCTGATTACACTTTCAAAATGTGCAGATCCTTTAAAGATTCAGAAACTGCAGTTTAAAAAGACACTGATTTCAATTATTCCTCCTTTTGAACAAAGAAAAATAGCTTTTTGCAGTACTACTAACATTCTTGATTTAACCAGGTTGCACAAAAAATATTATGTTTATATAGATTTATCTCTTAAAAAATAAACACAGTTTGTCTCTTTTAAATTGAAAATCTGAACTAAAACTGATGTGGTACTTCAATTTAATGAACACACATCTATAACAAGTCTTTTTGCAATCCTATTAGGTAGAGACAAATTTATCCCAGATTGTTTTGTTTAATATTAACTTGATGCTTGCAAAGATCACAAAACTAATCTCATTCGGTGCTCTTTGTATCTCTTTATACGTTCAGTATAAATCCCATTAAACTTTGATGCCAGTGAATTTCTTTATTTTGCTTAGCCATGACATGATCAAAATCAGTCTTATTTTGATTTATTTTAATAACTAGTTACATCTATTGAAATCTCCAGTGAAATTTCCTTTTTCTAATTTGTGCAAAGATTAGATTTTACTCCTTAAGACAAGAAGCTTGCAAGTCACTACTTTTGCTTTATATTTCTTTTATTTGGAATCTGGTATTCTATCCAGACCAAGATCAGTGCAAAAGGTTAGTGATATCCATAGGGCAGACTTTGCATAGAGCTCATGGGATGATTTCAGAATAAATCCATTGAGTTCATATATTTGCCTGATTTTGTGAAGTTCAGGGGTTATCTTCTCAGGCAACTCCTTCTTTCCAAGGTTCATGGGTTGACCTTGGCTATCACCAACTGCTCTCTCATTTGCCCTCATCAGCAGAACAGGGGGAGAAAATAACATGATAAAACTCATGGCTTGAGATAAAGGCACTTTACTATGTAAAGTAAAAGTTGTGTGCAGAAGCAAAGCTAAAAGAGGAATTTGTTCACTCATCCCTATTGATGGACAGATGTCAGACGTGTCCTAGGAAGCAGGTTCTGAGCATGCATATGGGTTGCTTTGGATGACAAATGCCATTACCACAGCTGCTCATGCTCCTCCTCATTTCCTTCAACTTTTTTTGCTGAGTGAGACATCATATGATTTGGGATATCCCTTAGGTTGGTTTAGGTCAGCTGTCCCAGCTGTGTCACCTCCACACGTCCAGCCTACCAGCCATCAGGGCAAGGGCTGTAGGGGAAGCTTTGATGCTGAGAGCCCAGCTCAGCAATAGCCAAAGCACTGGTGCGTTATCAGCTCTGGGTTAGCCACAAAAGCAAAGCACGGCACTGTGTAGGAAAGTTAACTCCCTCCCAGCCAGACTCAGTCCACCAGGGAATGCTGAGACATATTATTTATGTATTGCATTCATACATCTGACCTTTGTGAGACGTCCTCTATTCTTTCAAGTTCAAATGAATTTCAAACTGAGGTTGAGGAACTGAAAAAGCTTCAGGGGATAAATTTGCACAGTAAAATATTAAGCTTAACTTAATTAGATGCATTAATGATCAGGCGTTTGGTAAAAAGCAATAGGGATTGTTTTGCTAATTTTCATCACGAAAACAAAATGCCAAAGATCTTGGAAACAATTCAGAGGAGAACTTATTAGGAAGAAAATGAAAAACATTAAAGGGGTACAAGGAGGGTGGAAGAATTAAAAAGAAAAGAAGTTATTGCCTCCTTACGGGCAGTCTTATTTATTCTTTGGATTTTGCATTTTAATTTAATTATTGTAATCCCATTTGAAGTGCAATGTTTTACATGAAAAAAGAAATATCCTAATGACTGAGCTTAAAAGAGAGAGAAGGGAAGGAATTAAGCTAAACTATATTACAGAAGGTTTAGTATTGGATGTTTACTGGCTTTTCAGTGAGCTAAATAATAAGATTAATATTTAATTAATATGCATTAAGGAACAACTAGATACTTGCCACTTCATGGCTGTGTCTATATCCAATGTACTTGATTTTTTTCTTTTCTTATTGAAAAGATGGAGTGAAAACAGGCCTCTGTTACAATAATGTTAAAATAGCTGGTTCTTGAGAAGACACTGCACTGGCTGAGGCATTCTTTCAGCCACAATAATGTTCAAGGTCAAGAAACACATCTACAAACTGATTTTTTGCTTCTCTCCTTATTGAATGCAACACGTGCCAGCAGACTTTTGTTTCACTCTCTATTCCCAATGTAGAGCAACAATGGCTCAGATTGATTTTGTGTTTTCTGAAATGAGGGAATGTGTGGATGTTCATGTATACATGACCACTTACTTGCTTTAACGTTTTGTTCTGAGATACTTATTTCTCAAATCTAGAAAGGTGTGTGGTTAATGTATCTTTCTACACAAATTCAGTTTCTCCTAACAAGTATTTTAATGGAAGAAGTGAAAGAAAAAGCTTAAAGTTCTTCAAAAATTCAAACATTCAAAAATTATACTCCTAGGGACAGGAGATTTGATATACGGATCTCTGTTTTTAAATGGAACTCTTGAAAATCTCCACCATCTGTTAAATTTGTCATTATTTTTGTATTTGTTCAAAACACATCTGTTAAAAAACTGTTTTCTAAAACCACGGCAATCAGATTGCTCTTTATTGAAAGCTTAGATTTGTATCTAATTTTCCAGAATCAGAATACACAATAGCCAAAACAGAAAAATACTCTTAACCTAAGAACTCATAATAAAATTATGAGAGAGAATTTTGATTAAGTAATTCCTTATGTTGGTTCCAGGTTTTTTTTTTCCTCAGAATGGCTTCAATAAAGAACACCAAATTTCATCCAGAGGCTGTCAAGTTCTCTTTGAAAAATATCACAATCAATCATCCATAATGTTCCAGTTAATCTTAGAATCAGAGGAGACAAGAATGGAACAACCTTAATCAGATGCTTAATACTGAGTAACTCATGGTAATATATTTTCCAGTATTATAGCTAGGTTAAATATTGCAATATCAAATTGCAATGAAATAATGTTAAAGCAGAGGAATTGAGAATATTGCAAAAGTTTGTATAACTAATACAAAACCCAAAAAAACTAATGAATGTTGTTCACTGCTGTCTGCGATATTTTCCCATTCCTGAGTGACATTCAAGAAGAATGACTTTATCAAATTAATAATACAATCTAAACATCAGCTTATAAAAACCCAAATCTTTCAGAACTATACCGGAAATATAAAACTTTATCTCTGACTTATCTTACCTATTTTTATCTGTGACCTGTTCAGAAAGGTGTTCCTTTACTGAAAAAAATAACCAGAAATGATCACAAAAGATAAACATTACAGTATCTGTCCCTCTTGGAAGTATTTTTAAAAAGTATTTCCCATGCTAGGCATCTGTATTATTAGTGTCTTGAGTATTTTTGACTTGCTCTCCATCTGCATATACTTAGTTTCACACTATGATATTTCATTCAGCAATTTGTAAAGCTGGGGATGATGTAACACTAATTTGGGACCAAATTATCTGTATTTTAGGGAAGGGAAGGGAAGGGAAGGGAAGGGAAGGGAAGGGGCAAGAAAGCAAAAAGGAGGCTGTAATCTAGATCTACACTTTTAAAATCAAGAACCTTCTTCCTTTCTCACCTTCTGAATATGACTACACTGATGGTAGAGCCTTATGGTTTCCAGGTCATAGGGTGTGTGCTCAGGAAAGCAGCATGCAGTCAGCGGGGGACGCACAGGTGTTAGTGCTGGGATGCACTCAAATCCTGTGTCATCATGGTGAGAGTCTTCAGAGCTGTCTGGTACAGATCAACATAAAAGGATATGACATGATTTTTCCAGTCATGAGAAAAGCTTAACACCAGTCCTTAAAGTTCTAATGGTTCAAAAGCTGCAACTTCTAAAACAGTATTTCTGAAGGGAAGTTAGAAATGGTCTCCATTGACTATTGTTGGAAGACATATATGATTTCTTTAGAGATATCTTCAGATAAACATATTATTTCTGTAGTCCTTCCTCATTTCATCCACACAGAATTCTGTTATCTGTTTTCCCCTTCTAATATTTTTATTCACCTTTATATTTAAAGTAAGTGTGTGGACACATTCACGGGGTGTCTTTTGAACAGTGACATACCATTAACAAAGCTTCATTCATATTCATCACCGTATTCAGTATTTGCTCAGTGTTATGAAGCTGGCAGGAAAGGCACGTATTTCACTGGAGATGGAATTTGGGATCATATTAATTAATTCATCACTATAAATCACTGGAAGAGAGCATGTCTTGTTAACTTCAGTCACTCAGATAGCAATCAGTGGCTCATTAGCTTTAAAAATATCAACCTGGTTGAGGTATCATTGCTCTGCACAGTAGACTGATGAGTCACATTAGAACAAATGCTACATGGCACACAGAAAAATTGCTTTTACCCATTATCCCAGCTACATGCACAAAATCATATGGGAAAATCACTGGTAAGGATACTCAGTCAATGACCAAAAAGCACTGTAACCGACTACAGTTTTTGGCCTTAATTTGCTGCTAAGTGCTACTTAGCCACAGTCCTTGTACATGCAATGCTCTGATTTGTCCTAATCAAGGGAGTTCAGATTAGTTCAGAAGAAAATAATTCAGCCCCATCCATCTTTGGTGTTACCAAAAGAAATTTTTTGCACATTTCCAAAGCTTAGTTTTAGGATATAAGATGTAGAAAATTAACCACAAATCTGGTAGTAATACATAATTATAATGCAAAAATTTAAAAAGCATATATATGTAGAAGAACATTTTTGAAGTGCAAACAGTAACACCTTCAATACTAAATTAGTCTCCTGTAATTAATATGGTCACATTAATGTAAGCATTAGCTGGCTTGAGCAGCTTTTTGTCCTCCAGAAGGACTACAACTTTACAATGAGACAATTATTCAGCCATTTCTGCAGAGGTTTTCAGGTACCTAAATAAACTGAAAGAGAAGAGCACAAGCAGGTTTAAGTATATCTCAGCATTCATAAAAGGTTCTCTGAAGTGTCAGTATGCTCAGCCAAAAGCAATAGATGTAGTTTTCTGAAAGACACAATTATGCCAAGACTGTAAGTGAAGGCATGAGAGCAACAAGCCTACACTAGTTTCTCAACACTGAGCATCAAGTTGATTTTAACAGCAAACATGTAAAAGAAGTGTACACTTTTAAATTCGGGGGTATTTACAGAGTGGAAGATGTAATTAAATGTCTATCTCTGTTCTCACAATTTGCTGACTTGTCAAGCCACAAACTAAGGATGTTTGCTGGGCCTCTGCCTCTTGTTTCTTCATGTGGTACCTGGAGTGAAAGGCAGCCTGGAACATGTCATTTGCAACAGAGGAAAAGGAAAGCAGTCAGCAGAAATAAAATCTCTGGCAGCAACTTAGTACTGTACACGTGTGAGTGACACAGCATGCCCTCGGGCTCAGCCATCAGAAAACTCTATGTACAGTCCCATCCATCAATTCCTATCTGCATAATGTCCTTCAAGGCATGAATTTCTCATGTTATGCTTCTGTTGACTTAAAGGTCTGTATCTTATAATCAGTATAATTTATACTGCTATCTGTAAGCTGTTATGGATAAATGCTTAATGTTCAAACAATTTTACCTGAGCTATTACAAATTTGAAAACATTCACTGATTTAAGTAGTCACCTTTGCAGTGAAGATCTTGGTGCATCTGGTCTTAGAGAAACATTGTAATTTTTCAAGGTAATTACGGCATATTTCTTCACAGCTTAAACTACTTTTCAAATTAAATGTAAAGCCCCCATCATCAAAATAGGTATATCTAATGACCTCTCTTAGAATGCATGCCAGCAGACTATCACTGCTCATTCTTAATTATTAGATTTATTTTAATTACTAAAATAGAGAATCAATTTATTTTATAATTGGAAACATGGGATGGCATCCACAGCAGTTTCCAAGAAAAATTACAGTAGTCATGGATATTCACACATAGGTTAGCTCCTTCTCTTCTGATTGCATTTAAAAAATTCTAAATGTGTTTTTCTTTGATTAGCTCAATTTGGTGGTGTGTTCCTTTGATCCCAAATATTCAACACTGAACTGTGAAACCTGAACATAAAAAATGTCTGGGTTAACCTTCTCCAAGGTCAGAGTGCAGGCTGAGTGGAGAGTGACACAGACCTTCAGTTTAATGCTTCATGCAAAAGTTGACCTTTTCCTTCCATAATTCTTTGTTTTCCTATTTCAGTGTTAGACTAACAAGACTGGTCATTTTTCTCCTAGACTGTAACCTGGCCTTAGATGAAGACACCTGACACTCTTTCTTCAGAGGATTTGTCAATCTGTAATCATGGCTTTGGATGTCACACAGCTTTCAGGAATGCTAGTCTTACTGGCAAAGACTGTCTGTTCTGTGCTTCAGAAAGTGTCCTTCATCTGTGTCTAATACTATACTCTTTATGTGATGTGAGCCCAGTCCTTACAGGAAATGTGAATGAAGTGAAACCAATAGCCATGCAACAGATCCCACAGCACTGGAAGCAAGTGAATCACAGCAAGTAGTGGCACCTACCTCCTTAAGTACTAAAATGTGTATGGAACTTTTCTTTGGGTGGCTGGAGTGCCTTAGTTTCCTGTATTTTGGTGTGCTTTGTGCTTTGAAATTCTGCTCATGACTTTCATGTCCTTGCTATATCTGCCAACCATAGAAGAGATGATGAAAAAAATAGAAGAAGAAATTTAGATTAATCCTACTCTGACAGCTCTGGAGTGTAGTTTCTATCTGAATGTTTTTTAAAGATGCTGTATCTTACCCTGATTTGAAAAAAAAAAAAAAATTGGATATTGTTAAGGCACATAAAGCTCATCTCCCATGCACACAGAGGCAGAGGCAGAGGGCAGCAGGGGAGCCCCAGTGCCCCAGTCAGAGACATGAGTCCCTGCCCTGGCCCGCCTCCTCCAAGGGACATCTTAGTGAGCACCACCACCATAGGTCTTGCAGGATGGGTCATTGTTAGATGCAGGAGTAGAGGAACCTGGGGTTCTGAAAGACTTATTATGGGAGAAGTCAAAGGTGGGGAAAGGGAGGCATTTAAATCAAATGGGGCAGAGAAACAGTGAGGCAACAGAAGAATAAGGATATAAAAGGTGTCAGTTGTCTGTAAACAGCTTGCTGGTCAGCATGCTGGTCTGGCCATGTCTGTTTCCTGAGCAGCATGGTCTGTCCTGTCTTCTCATTAAATTCCATTTCTAAATCTTTTCCTGGGTGAGGTTCTCTCCTGTGTGAGTGTGTGTTTGGGGTCTGAGTGCAGCAAACTGGAGTCTGCATGTGCTGGGCAGTGACTATCAAGCAGGGCTAGCCAGTGAGTGGAGCAGGAGCTTTAGTCCGATATCTAAGATGGATCCTGGAGAGACCAGAGGGTCTGTGGGCCTGCTATCAGAGGGTCAGGAGATTTCAGTCAGTTTCCAGAGAGTTTTTGCAGCCTGGGGATTGATTGTGAGACCATTTGTGCATGTGTGCATGAGGCAGGGGTGGCTAGGGCATTCCTGCTGGGGAAATGCCAGTTTTTGAGCCCAGCTCCTCAGGAGATCCGTGTGTGTGTCTGTGCCTGTGCTGCTGTGTGCAAAGATCTCCACCTGCAACCAAAGTGGGGTTGCAGCACTGAGGGCTTCTATGTGCAAGTGCCAGCCCCTGGGAAAACTGGGATCCAGGGACTGACACTGGGCAGAGTGCCTGAGTCTAGTGCTGGAGCGATCCACATTGTACATGTTTGTAGATATTTTCCCAATAATGGGCCTCCATCTTGCTCAGACAGAGAATGAGAGGGATCAGTCCATTGGCACTGCGTGTGATCGTGTGCGAGCTGCATTTCTGTCTGTGTTGGTCTGTGCTGCCAGCTGTGTGTACACGTGTATGTGCACGGTGTGCATGTGTGCCTACTGGGAACATGCTCAGCCTTGCCACTGGGTGAACCTGGGGACAAGAAGCAAAAGCTTAACTTCTATCGGGCTGTGGGATTTGGCAGCAACTAATGTTAAATAAATCTGACATATGGGGTGAAAAAGGATGAATGTGTCAGTGGGAAAATTTCAGGCTTTTCTTTTTCCTACACCTGTACATTAGGCACAAGCAATAAATCTGGTATCCTCCACCTGAAAGACTGAGAGTATCACCTTTGTGAAATCGCTTGGTCCTAATCAGTGAATATGTCTCATGTGATTGCTTGCCACAGCACAAGGTGCACTTCTAGCAAGGCCAGTGACAGAATCTGGACCTGACTGCAATCAGCAGTAGCACCAAAATCTCACAGAAACCCAGACCTTGGCCCCGTTACACTCTTAGAATGTGTGAATATGAGAATGTCATCCTCTGTACTGAGTCTAAATGGGGTAAAGCTACTGCAGTATCAGGTTCTACTGCTACACTTTGCTAGTGTAAGTTGTTTTGTTTTGCAGTGGAATTATTTGAAATTATAATGATGTGGGAGGTGTGTGCCTGTCAATAGGATTATGCACAATGATATTCAGGTTAATATGTTTAGCCAGGGTGTTAGAAGGATAGTGTCCTAATGAGATGTTCATGTATCTGCCTTTTTTTCTGTCTGCTCACATGTATTTTGTTACAGAACCATGCTTAGTGTTGTACTTACTTTATTCTTCATGTAAGACACAGATTTTGTTTCCTGCCTACAAACACACTGTCAATCCATGTGAATCTGGCAGGCTAAAAGAGGGAGATTCAGGAGTTTGTATATTCAGGTTAAATGAAGATTTCTGTGAAATATCCTGTTTCATTGGTCTTAGAAGATCAAAGGTGCAGTGATACATTATTATGGCATGGAGTTATGCTCTGTGGTGCTGTCACATCCCTTTCTCCAAGCTACATTTGGTGAAGAGAAGCAAGAAATACCTATGTGAATACTGTCTCAAATACTTGTCATTTTATTATCCTCATCATATTAGAACTTCTTTAATTTCTTTAAAGCCAGGGCATGCTCTGTAACTTATCAGAAATAAAAAAAAATAAATTAGTCTAAATATATAAAAGATGAGTAAATTAAAAATAACCACTGAAAAGAATGACAAAATGTATTTAAAAAATGAACAAATGAGTAGACTTTAAAATATATGCAATGCTTTGCATTAATTAAGCTTTTTAAGCTTAAGTCAAAAAGCATGGTAGATAAAAAAAGAAGATTAAATGTGTGGTAGAAAGAGAACAGAGCCATCTGCCTGCTTACTGATGTAAATAGGCACTTGGAGAGTTAAATGGAAGATAACAGTTTACAATTTTTGCTGGACCTTAAGCACTTTGAATCAGGCTGTTTCCCCGAGTTCCAGTGGCATTTAATGATATTTTTAGTACTTTTCTAGATGGACTAAAAATTCTGTTTAGGATGTGGTTTATACAGGGATCTCCATTCCTCTCTAGATAGTGAACTTCAATTTATAAAAAAAACAGGGAAAAATCTCAATGCCCATTTAACTGATTGTTCCGTCAGGTCAGAAATACCATTATACCCCATGCATTCCGTGTAGGAGAAATAATTACCATTCTAACACAAAAAGTGCTGTTTCTTTAATCACAAACGTTTGTAGTTAAACTTCTCTTTCAAAAGGTAGCTATGAGAGCTAAGATCCATAATCATTATGCCATTATTCCAGGTTAGGGACACCTAATACTGGCACACTGTAGATCAGCATAAGATATGTAAAATTGTATCACACCACTTAACTTTAGACTTCTGCAACAGCAGAGATCTGCATGTGAGACAGTTGTCCAAACTCCCTTCATAGTCAGAGGAGAGTAAGAGCGCTTCTAGAGAGTGATTCATCTGGCCTATTTCAGATGTTAACCTTGGGAGGAGATGAATCACAGTTTGGAAATACTTATTTGTTTCCAGTGACTATAAAAGGAGTTTCCGTAATTAGCTCAAATGTGGATGTCTCCACTGTAAATGCACAAAATTTGAAGTGATGAAGCCCACCTCTAGACCGGTAAAGAGGAATATCTTCCTTCCTGAATTGTCCTATTAAAATCAGTGGTAAACAGTGAAACAAAAACACTAATTTGCAGATGCTTTATTTCTGCAAAATTTGTAGGATCTATAAAAGTTTTGAATAAATGTACCAAAGCTTCAGGAAGTAGGGGGAAAAATCTCCTATGTGCAGTTTCAGGGAAACTGCAGGGAAATCATGGTAAGTAAACAAATAGTTGTGTTGAAAGTGGAATTAATGAAGCTTAGATTCCTTTGGATTTGTGTTGCATGCTTGATTTATTTTGTAAGTGAATTTTAATACAGCTGCTGTTGAAACTCACTTTTTATTAGGCATCCAAGATTCTTCAGAGGCGAGAACCATCCTGACTACCTCAACTAGAGGAAAAGCTCCCGTGAGAAGACAGGCATTATTCGTTCTGGAGCAATCGTAGGAAACAACTCTTGCCTGAAAAGTTGACTCACCGGTGCCTAGCAAGACATACATGTACTTCAGCTTTGTTCAAGGGTTGATGGGATCTCTCTTCCTTACCTAGACAGCTACTAGCATGAAATGTCTGGGGATTGTGAGACCTCTTCTGCTCTATCAAGTTTAACTAAAATTTGCCAGCAGACATTCATCAAAAGTAATTGGGATAAACTACAGAAAGATGTAGGGTTTTGCACTGATGCACCTGTGCATTTACATAGGAAATAAAAGGAAAATAATTTGTGTAGGCCCTTAATAAAGATCCTTTCAGAAATCTAATTGCTGAGGACTTCAGGTTTTACATCTTATTTGAGAGATCCCCTTCAGTCATTTTATGCCTCTTAAAAACATTCTAAGGTGAACAGTTCAGCACTAACAAAGCAAAGTGCCACCTGCTGCTCTTTAGATGTCTTATATCAAAGTTGTGGAATTACCTGACCCAAGATGTTTATCTGAAAAATATTTAACTGCTTGATTTCACAAAGGTATGTGAGAAAACATCTTCCTTTCATAATTACACTGTTCTCAAATTAAACTAATTTTCCGACCCAGCTTCCATTGGTTCTGCTCTTGAGAATTCAGATATGTATTTGAAATTTGGGGGTTTTTTAATATTTACATCATGTTTTCACAGCATTTCATTTCATTAACTGCTGGAGAACCGAAATGGATCCATTTTGTCATGGTTTATTCATTCTCAATGTTTCTGAGAAAACAGGCTGAATGTAATTTTTTTCTCTCCTCTTCACAGCTCCTTGTTCTCCTGTTTCTTTATCAGAGAAATGACATGTGGTAGTTGTGATAGTCTAATTACTGGCATAAGTTCAGGATGAAGCTGTTACTCCATGCTGCAACTCTCAACCTCTGTCAGACTCTATGACAGCCTACATGATAGACTCCAAACCACAGGAAATCTCAGGCATCTATCTGTGGGTCGTGGTTTAACATAGCTTGATTCTTAGTTAAGGGGAAACCCACCAGCTACGGAAGTGATTTTTTGTGAGGAGCTGCTGACAGCTTCCTCCAGACCCGACAAAACCAATCAGCTGGCTAGTTTGAATATTGACAACTCTGTTAAGCCACTAAAAAAGTTTTGTACATCTCTGTGGATACCACATTTAAGTACGAACAAACACCAGGAACTCTCTCTTGCTTCCGGCTCCTGGACAAGTAACGAGGGGCCCGCGCGGCCCAGTGGGGCCGGGCCGGGCCCTGCCCACACGGCCCTGCTCCGGCCGGGCCGGCCCGCGGGGCGGCACAGCTGAGATCCTGCCGCCGTGGAGTTCCACCTGCAGCAGCCAGGCAAGGGAGGGGGGAATCTGGCAACCCGCAGCGTGCCGCTGCTGAGTTCTCGGCAGGGCGCTGAATCTCGGCCGCTCCTGCTCCGCTGGAGAACTGCCCCCTCCCAGTGCTGCCACCAAAATGAAATCCTACACCTTGATAGCTCCGGCCGCTGCCCGGCAGAGATCACCGACCAACAGCGAGAGACAAGTTCCAGCTGCAAGGCCCAGGTAAGATTACCTCCTTCAGCGCTCCAAGATTCTCCAGAGCAGATGAAACTTGCAGACATCAATCCTCTCCTGAGTCAAAGGAAAGGGAAAGGTGAAGGCACATAAAGGAAACACCGTAAAGACACCAAAGTCAGCGGAGAAGGAAGAGCTGAAACGCAGAAAGAGGAGATGCTTTAAACCTAGGAGCTGAAATCCTTTTGTAAGGCTATGGTGATGGGCTAATACCCTGTAATTTCATAAAAGCATTTTTGGGGAGCTAGAGCCTTCAGACTCTGACTATGAGCAAAGGCTCCTGTGCTGAAACAAGCAAATGTTGAAGTAGCTGTGGTGTAATGAGAAGCTTGAACAGAGAGTGATGAAGATTCTTGCCCCCAGAGAAGAAGAAGACATCTGTTCCCAGAGATAGATGAAGAGAACCTTTGCTTCTGAATGGCTCATCCTTAAAATGGTACCCCATTGGCTAAAGATTGAACCCTTGAAAGCAGTTGTGGGAGAAGCTGCAAGTCGAGGGAAGACATTTTTCACACTGCGAGCAGAGAACCATTCCAGGGTGGCTGATTCGCTGTGACATTGAAGCCACGAGAGAACTGTTTCTTGTGGAGGAGTCACCATGGCTGGCAAAAGAGACTCCTCTCCCTAAGTGTGCTGAAGAAAGACTACTATAGAGGTGGTAAACTGACTGAAAAATCCCGTAAAATTGTCTCTTACGTTGTCAGTGGGAACAGATGAGGAGAGGTGGGGGGAGGGGAAATGTTCTGAAGGTTGATTCTGACTCTTTTTTTTCCCTTTAGTTCTATCAATAAAGCTTTCCTTATATATTTTAAAGTTTTATGCTTGCTTTGCTTTCTCCTAATCCTTGTCTCACAAAAGGAAAAGTAAACGATGGATTGCAAACAAAACCACTACACTGTGTATCCAGATATTTTCACTACATGCTTCACTATGGTAGCACAGCAGTTAGAGTGAGGTAGCAGGGCAAGAAACAGCCTAGAGATGCATGCCTTGAGCATTGCTCTCTTGTGATGCACAGAAAGGGAAAAAAATTTTGAACAAGGAAGAAGTCTGAATCCTGCAAAAGCAGGAAAGTTGTGGCAAAGCAAACAATTGCTCTCAAAGCTATGCCTATATAAAATGGTATGATTACTGTATTTGCATGAACCATGTAAAAGTAGTGTGCAGGAGTGCCACACCTTCCAGGCTTTAGGCTTATTCTTTGATCTTATGTAAAATAAGAGAAGGATCTATAGCATTTGGAAGAAAAGTCACTTTACATATATTGCTGAGGGTACTTGGGTATACGTCTCTGGTGACATGTTCAAAGAATAAATCAATTTCAACAAATAAAGCTCAGTACTTCACAGTCTAAAACCTCTTAGCTATAATGATCCATACTTATTCCACAACAATCAAAATATAAAAATAAAAAGTATAAAGGTGAAAAGCAAGTGCACATAGGCTGAAGAACGAAATGCCTTCTCTAAGTGCAACCTATAATCTACCATTTCCCCTGTCTCTTCCTTCATGGGGACCATATTATTTTTACATCAGTGTAAAAATCAGTGAAGAATGATTAATCTTTTTCATACATTTGTTACGGAGTATTACGTTTGGTCTAGAATTTGTTTTGTGTTCTACCTTCAGAGTCCATTAGCTGCTGCCTTCTTTGACACCAGAACTCTGTGCTTTTTGTTTCCACTGAAACCCTTATAATAGAATTTACTGAAATGCAACTACTAGATTCTTGGGTTTATGGACCAAGACTGGCACCTTCTGGTGAGTGAATTTAAATTCACTGCAGAAATATATCCTAACAGACTGTGCTTTTAACAAGTTGCTATTTAGAGGTATTCCAGTATCTTAGATGTTTTTGTGACTTAGTTTAAATATATAAAGTCATCATATTTCACAATACATGTACATGAATACAATTTTGCATAGATACACGAGGATTTATCTGTAAGGTTAGCACTTTATTAATTAATGGTCATCAAATTGAAAAAATTGTTACATATAAATTGATTTTTGATTTTGACACTAGCAAACTGACTAATATGACGGACTTTTAAAGTATAATGGAAGTTATTTGAGCTTATGGAACAACAGAAATAGGATTTAAACTTGAAAAACACCATTAGTGAAGAGGTGCACTGTTTCAGGTTTTTTTACTAATATGTTTTAAGACAGTGCAGATATGTTTAAAAAAGCTGGAATGCTGGTCATTGGGGATCACAAATCAGAGTATATTTTGCAGACATTTTGGATTTGTTTGAATTGGTGCCATGATTAGGGACACTTCTGTCACAGATTCTCAGCTACCAACAGATCCCAAGATAAACTTTGGTATTTAGCTGTCCACACCACAATAACCCATTAAATCTCCATGACAGCAAACAGAAAGTCTTCTGCAGAGTTATTTGGATGGATTTTTTAATATATAAGTTATAAATGTCACAAGGAGGGAAAGAATAAACTTTTCTTGTTTTGGGGTCAGACAGCCTAGCTTTCATGTGCAGCAGCCATTGAAAATGGGAGCAAGACACACAGCTAGTTTCCTTGAAAAGTGGTACGTGTTGTCCAGCAGAAGCAGCTTTCTAACATTTCAGGCAGAGATTGATTTATGCCCTCTAATCCACCCCTACAGTGCTATACTATAGGCAGAAGATGGCCTGAATTAAAAATAGAAAGTATCTGGGGGAATGTTTGAAGGATTCTTAGGTATACTTGATTCTTACCCTTTTTGTTTCCTTGTTTGTTTGGTTTTTTTGTTTGTTTTGTGGGATTGATATTCCTGTGCGACCTAGAATGCTGGAAAAATGCACAGCTAATGTTCATTAATTAATTTGCTAATCAAAATTAAAAGAGCAGTCACAGGACCTGGCTCATTGAGTTCCTTCTGTTCTGAGTTTTGCACTTTCCCCTAGCACCAGTATGAGCCACTCACCTTAAAGGTGATTTGTATTAACCCAATTCTGATAATTATGTCACTCTCCAAAACCATTTTTTTAAATCCTATGTTAGTGCCAATCCCACCATTGTTTTTAAACCTCCAGGTAGTTATTTGTACAAAGAAAAGTGTTAACAAATCCAGCAGATTATTTCACATGAGTCAAGGAACAGCCATCACCTGGCAATTCGTTAATGTCTACAGATCCAATTAATCAGCCCAAATGGTTTCATGCCCCATTTTCTTACCCCAGTCCCATCAGATTTCTGCTGAGTTGAATCCTATGCTCACTCAGATGCTCACTCCGAGCACCTCAGGTTCCTGCTGCGCCTGCTCCCCACATCTCTTCCTAACTAGGTCAGAATAGAGAGAGAAAGAAAACAGCACACCAATTTGTAGTTTTTCAGTCTCAGACAGCACCTGGCTGGATGCCATTCACATCAAGAATAAGGCAACTTGCTGTCCTTGAAATAATAGCATAAGAGCTGCCAACCAATTGTGCTTGATGGGACATTATCACTGGATAAATTGTTTTCCTACAGCAGTACAATTCACTCTGAGGATTTACTGCAGATAACTATAATGGGAAGGTTGTGGTACTAAAAGGGAAGAAGAGTCTCATAGTTCTAATTTGAAATATTTCTATTTTACTAACATAAAAATGCTTGATAGAGATCATACCCTGGAGTATGCCATCCATTTCAATGTCAAGAACTCTAGTAAAATCAAGCCATGGCTTTACAGGTGATTAGCTGGGAGACACAGTTTTGTCCACCATCCTCTTTGTCTAAATTTTTTATTGTCACTGTTATGAAAACTTACAAACAGCGACATGTATACTGTGGAATATCACACAAAAATTATAATATTTTACTATCTTGAAAGCAGTCTATGTTTGCATTTACTTTTGAATTATTATAGACCCATCATTCCAAAGAAGGCATCAGTTTATTCTGAAAATATGACTTTGCACATCTTTTTGTATGTTTTATTAAGGGAGCTTGTACGACTCAAAAATGTCTCCAGAAAGATTTAATATTGTTAGAAGGTGAAATAACAATGAGTGATAAGATTTGTTCTTGTTTGGGACATTGCTTAAGAACCTTGTGCTGTAATTAGCTGCAGCAAGAAAAGCAAGTTGGCCTGTATTTCTTCAAGCAACAATCAAACATAGCCCCAGACAAGTTGCTAAGAATTTTTCATAACCAATTAACATCTGCCTTCCTACTTAATAAATGCTTTAACATTCATAATGGAGAAAGTAGGATTTTTTCAAGATCAATATCTGTTTTGAATATTTCAGCCAATTAACACACGTGCTGCAACATTCTGGCTGCTGTGTAGTATCACAATTCTTTTTTAAAATACTAAAGGAAATAGAATTTGCTCCAGGTGTTTCCTCCTTAATTCTGCCACACAATTAAGAATCCATGGGCCTGGAATATTACAGTTCTCTGTCCATAGATCAAATATAACAGACAGCATATGTTTTTTGCATCCTTCCTTGGATACTACACACACTGGAGAGAGTAGGAGAGCTGTCATTAGGTGAGGCAAAATGAGCCAGTGCACTGGGCATGGGACTGTGAGACCTGAAGCTGATCCTCACTGGATATTGCAACTCCATTACACCTTTTCTGTCTCTCTGACACTACACACATTTACAGTGCTTGAAAACTGATCCAAGAGACCTATTTTTTCTTCCTGGAAATACTTTTGAACTGCTGTATGTGAATTTGGATAGTTCAGTTTTCCATCTAAAAGGAAGATACAGTATTGTTTGAAAAACATGAAAATATATGAAAGGACCTGTGAAAGAAAGAGATTAACATTGCTAGCTAAAGTAAAATGCATTCCTGTCAGAACTGTGGGTATCTGACATTTTTGTTATCATGGAAAAATTAGAGCTGCAAAGTGAACTTAATTGTACTCCCCTCACACGAATCTAATGAAACCTCAGTTACTGCCTCGTACTTGGTGTGCCCTGCTGCTGCCTTCTCTGTTCCTACCACTATTTTTCCTATCCAGGTGTTGCAAAGACCAGAAAACTATCTTGGACTTTTGGGAAGCATTTTGTGAGTGGTAAGTAGAGAGTCTGGGACAGATATTTTGTGCAGTTTCCTGAGCGAAATATCCTTTTAAAAGTTTTTTGCAATTATGGGAAGTGGACTGGATTTGGTGGCTCAGCAAGTCCTCCTTCAAAACCATGTTTTTATTTTGCAAAGTACATCTTTATGACTCAGAATCAGATGCTTTGCACATGACAGCTCCGTGACTGTTGTGGAAAAGTGATGGAAAAATTTCATTTAAATAGTCACAGTATAGATTTTGTAAACTCTGAGTTAATTTTCTTACAGATAAGACATTCTATCTAAAAAAAAGAAAATGTATGAAATATCTGCCACAGTGGAAAGGTGAGGATGTTTCATGTGCAGAAACAGAGAATTTTGATGGTTGACATGTTTCTGCTCCAGGAATTCGGACTTGTTTTTATGACAGTAAAAACACAGAAGGTAATAGAAAGCTGTCAAAATCCTAACAAAACCACTTTAATTTAAACAACAGATTCGTTTTGATAGTATCTGATTAGCTTGTTTTACAGAGGTAATTTTGCAGACTGACACACAACAGTCACTTATTTATGCCAGTGTAATTTAGGATATAAATATGAATTATGTGACTCTTAAACCATTCAATCTACATCTTTGCCAGACTGTTCTCCATTGTCTATACACTAGCAGTTTTTTTCACTTCCATTTAAATTTTCCTTTTTATAGAGCTTCTATTGCTTCTTTTGTGAGATCATCCTAAAAGAAAATAAATCTCTCTGTCAAGAACTCTTTTTTGATTTTTCCTTTCATAATTTCATCCCTCTGCTTCTTTTTACTCCTCTTTTTATTAAGCTATAAAATTTGACTGTGCTCCTGGTTGAGTGCACCCTTCAGTAACACTCTGTCAGCACGTTCCCTGCTGGCTGCTCTTTGCCAAGCTATAGCACTTAGCCTTTCTCATAAACTGGCTCCTCACTGCTACTACTGCCCATCCCTGAACATTCTTCAATTCGTCTGTATTTTATGGTAATTTTGTGCCTTGAGATATATCCAGTAATACAGATATTGCACTATGTGAATATATTACAATACTTACCAGAAGTCCTAAAGAAAGGAAATTTTCACCATATTCTGATAATATTTCTCTGCCTGTAAAGATCACTGTTCCTTGGACCTGTATCTCAACTGCCTCAGGGATATTCCTGACACTACAGTTCCTAGGCATCTCCCCTCTGCATTTTGGACTACATTATCTCTCAAAGTTATTAATTTGAGCCTCCCTGCTTCTAATGCTTACTGATCTTTTACATTTTCTGTTGCTATTCATGGTTACAATGCCAAGCCCAACAGTACCTTTATATTTTTTTCTTCATTTGTTATTTCATAATGAGACAGCTTCTACCATCCCCACAGTGGTCCCTATCTTCTCTGTCCAGGAAATTCTGTAGTGAGATTTTGCAGTATTTATTCCACAGGAGTCTACTTATATGTCATTTAATTTGAATTTTTTCTAAGGCAGTAAATTCTACCAAAGACATTATTTTGACTATTTATTGCATCTTTTTCTTTTTGTTTATACACTTTTTTTTTTAAATTGGTACTGTAAAAAGCCAAGTACAATTTTTCTCCAAATCCTTTTAAAAAAAACCATATTGTTTATTCAAGATAGAAAAATTTTTTTCCAGAAGCTAGAAAGTGTGATTTCTGTTGGGAGAGCAGCAACACTCTTCCCACAATGCCAACAGTCAACCACACATGCTATATCCAGGTTCTCTTGGTACATAGAATTAGCTCTGAGGTTTCAGGGAGCTGTGGTGCAGTAAGTATTTACCAGTACTCAGTCATTCAACCTTAGGAACAATCCAAGAACAAGATATGATTGTGAGTTAATAAATATTACCAGAAAATTTATTGATAATATGCTAAGCATTATTATTATTCTATAATTGATAGACCATGGAATAATAAAAGGAGAATCCATATTTTTTACGACATTGCAGAAGGAAGAGCTTCAAGAAAAAATTGACTTGCACAGCAATTCATGTAGATTAGATGATCTGCTTGCTAACACAGTTCTGAATTTATGGATAGAGTTGAGTATTTTTACACATTTATCAGGCCTACTCTGATGTAAAGATGTTGTGAAAAGCATCTGAAATTTGGAACAGTTGAGACAAAGACTGAGCATTTTGAATCTCTAAGTACCAACATGAGATCTCATAGTTAATGTTATACACATGAGGCCACTTGCTTACTGTCAGCAGCAGTCCGTCCTTGATCAGTGCCTATGAAAGTCAGTGGGCACATCCTCTGCTGCATCAGTCGTCCTGACTTCAGTGGAGCCATGGCAGTCAATACCAGACATATATATCATTCCAATGAAAATACTCCACTTCCTACTGCAATGGGCTTTAGATCAATACCATAGTTAATAAGCAAGTACATTACACTTGGACCCAAAATTAGAAACAAATCTTATAATTAAAAAAATGCATTTGATCATAGGTGAATCTGTTGTCAATAATAGTAACAGACCTAATGAACACAAATCTTCCTTCACTCCACTTTACTTCACATTAATGTAGATGTAGATGAGTTGTTGTTATTTGTAAGTTGCTCTTTCATCTCCAGGTCAAAAATGCAGGGGGGAAAAGTGATTACCTTATTTACATATTGAAAAGTTATGAAATGTTGCTCATTCCAGCCAGCAATTTCAGCTGAAGAAACTACAGTATCAAATGAAGTTGAAATTCAGATGAACTTTTTCAATTCGCTTAAGAAAGAATGGCCCAAATACAAATGACAGTCTATTTACTGCTTTGCCAGTGTAATCAATCTGCTTCTTTGCCATGGTACAGATCTTCTTCTCAGTCCTTTAGTAGGAAGTAGAAATGCAGCCTACAGCTATCTGCAACAGAGTCAGTCACTTCAATTTAACTTTAAAAATATCTGGCTGGCAGACAGGGAGCTGGTCTCCACAGTGGTAATTTTATAACAAACCACAAGTGCCAGGTAAAATAAAATCTGGCAACTAGACTTCTACCACCTTATTCATCCAGTCAGAAAAACAGAAATATCACCTACAGTCCCTTCATTACAGGTTATTCATCTGAAATACACAGTAATTTTTCATTTGTTTCATATAGTTTACAACATTCTTCCACACACTGTGATATTTCTATGCTTCTAATTTCAAAATCTCATTAAGAAACACTTGTTCCATGTTCTTTTTATTCCTTTGTTAAAGGGACTCTATTAAAATTATCATAGCTATTATTCCAAACTATAAAAATGCCACCTGACAGAACTGAAATCCTTGATCACTTCCCTCATCCCTTAAAAATCTGTGCTTGGATAGTCCAGCTGCACCTCCTAAGCTTAGTCATAAGCAGGCCCACAGCAGATTCTAAGACATGAGATGGCTGCTTGCTTTGTAGAGCACCAAAGGACAGCAGGATGTTCAAAGTTAATGAAAGAAAATGCGTTTATCAAACAATATGTACATTCTCAACCCACAGTGGGTTTCATCTCATCAAATTTAGAAATCTGCAACTATACATTCAAATCTGAGATGGTGGCCTAGAGTGCCTTTAGAGTCAATAAAGAGAAACAGGCTTCTCACTAAAAAGAAATAGGTATGTCTCTCTCCAGTCAGAGATTTCTGAGAATGACAGATAATTGCCCAAACTAAGTGTTTTCTTGTGATTGGAGCAGAGGGATGTTTTTTGCTTCTCTTGGCAAGCAGAAGTCTGCAGTAGAGCCTAAGAATAATCTGTCAGGAACAAGTTTGAAGAGAAATATGAGGAGTGGCTTTTCAAGTCTTAGGAGAGTAACAGTTAGGAAACACCAGTAATAGGAACATCTTATTACCTTGCTGGGATATAGATATAAACACAAAGCAAGAAAAATCTGTAACCTAAGTATTGCAATAGTGCTGCTGCTTAGGGAACAACAAACATCAAAATGGTCTCAACAGAGATTCCCCCTACACTTTTGAATATTCAACAGATCGGTAGGTATTTTGCAGACTTCACAGAATTGAATTCTTTCAGTAGTACAAGACAGTATGTCAATCTTTCAGTACTTGGCACTGACTTTTGCAAAACCGAGCTGTCAGAAGCCCTGAAGCAGCACTGAATCAATGGCAAAGAGCCTTGGAGAACAGAACAGACACAGCTGCCCCTACTGACACTCTCAGCTTTTTCCACCATCATTTCAGCTCTCATTGTTCTCAAAACATGCAGGTAGCGTCACATGCTGTTGGATCACCTCTGCTGGGTTAACAAGCTCTCTTTACCTCTATCCTGTCTGATTACACTCTCAAAACAGCGTGTCAGAGGAACTGACAGAACAATGACCTGGTCAACAACTGAAAGAACAGCACAGTTTTCTCAAGTTTTTGAAGCAGCAATAAAGAAGAAACAGAAAAAATCTGGTGTGACCCAGGCCCATATATGGTAGTAAACACACCTCAGTTTAGGGGGAAAAAAAATTAGGTTGTATATGTCTGGGCAACTGCCATTCCCCAAGCCCCTGTACTGCTTAGTGAGAGGAGGTAGAGAAGTCAGGAATTAAGCTGAGCCCCAGAAAAAGGGAGGTGAAGGAAGAAGGTGTTTTAAGATTTCTTCGTATTTTGCATTATTCTGCTCTGATCTGACTAGCAATAAATGAAAATAATTCCCTCAAGTCAAGCCTGTTCTGCCTGTGATGGCAAGTGCTGAGTGATCTCCCTGTCCTTATCTTGACCCACAAGCTTTTTGTTGTGTTTGTTTCCCATTTACCTCCCTAAGGGAGGGAATGATGTGTGGCTTGTGGGGACCTGACATTCAGCCAGGGTCAACCCACCCTCCTTACCATTTACCTCAAAGTGCTATTTGTGACATGTCCCATGGCAGCCCTCTCTAATAATCTGTTTTCTTATACAGAGAAATTCTGGGCAGTTCTCATCTGATGCTAATTGAAACATCCTTCAGAGCATTCTACAATGGTCAACTTTTAGATTAAGATGTGGTCAGAATAATACGAAATAGCTGTTCTGTAAACCACAAATGCCTATCCATTTGCTAGAGGAATACTTGAATAGCAAATATTTGAACTATTTGAACTATTAACTGCTTATAGCATCCTATGTGACAGCAGGAAAATGGTCTTCCTTTCACTTGATCCCCTAGCAGCATTAGTAAGTTCCCCATTTTCTTGCTTTTTATCTTGAAATCCTCCACATAATTTGATTACAGGGCTTTACCAACTCATCTAAGCTCTCTGGAATTTTCTTGAAGCTACTGTGTCACACTGTCAAGGGGCCCCCATGTCTTCCCCAAGGAGCTAATATAAGTGTCCCTCAGAAAGATGTATATACTAGGAAGTTCTGTCTGGGTCCTTCTGGGTTTGCTTGCACTTGACACTACCAAAGACTGGCACAGTCATGATCCTGGCCAATATCTAGGAAGAAAAGTAGTAAGACATGATCTGAATAAAATAACCATTCAGGACCTCAACATTAGGATAAGAACGAAGACCTTGATTCTGAGGTGCACCTAGTGCAACATGGTCAGTTTAACGCATGCCATAGCAAGTGAACGATCCTGTGGCATTGTCCATAGTCCAGCCAGGACAAGTGACAGTGCCAGACCCTAAGACTGGCAGACACATGTAGTGTTCTTAGCTGCTTTTACATAAATATTTTTCTATTTGGGCCATAAAGTGTGCAATAGGAGAATGAGTTAGAGCAAGGTATGTACTCAGGAGGCTTGTACTGTTGAGATGCCAAGGGCTGTGGGATAGCTCTTCTGCCATGGTGTGTATCTACTGTGTTCAGTATAGACAGAGCATAAACACCCTGACACATGACCAGCTCAAGGATGAGCTTGTGGGTCTACTTGATCTGACACTCTTCAGAATAATTGCCAGACACAAGTATCACAGAAGTACAGTCTCGGATTACCATGGGAGCATTTCTGTTCCAATCAGTAGCACATCACTTTTTTATAGTTTTTACATGAAAATTTATATATCCTGTTTAATTCACTGCTACCTTCCAATCTTTCCAGACTCTCTTCTATTTTTTTCCAAACTTTCCCATCATTAATTTGTCAGATTAGCTTTATTTCCATTTTCCTTCTCTCCCAGATTTGATATCTGTCTCTTTTTCTCCATCTAAAATAATTTCCTCTTATTTCCCCCTTTCACCATTCCCTCAGCCGAATTCCTTGAGGAACTGATATGACATGAGTAGGATATCAGTTCATTTATGATTTTGTTATATTTTATATCTTTCTCCACCTTTGTACTTGTTTCATTGTTTAGATCATAGAATCATAGAATCATTATGGTTGGTAAAGGCCTTTAAGTCCAACCATAAACCTAGTACTGCCAGGTCCACCAACAATACACTCATGGGACTGGGGCTTTCCAAATTTTATCTGCACTTACCTTACTGGAGTCCTGTTCTCCATTTATTCTACATGGTAAAAGTTTATGAACAGTAAATAACATCATTGGGAAGCTTAGATCTAAAGAAAACATGGAAAAGCCTAACGGACAATGGAAAATACAGATTCAGTTCTGCCATCTGCCACAGACCTCTGTGTCTGTATGACCAAGCTACAAAATCTGGGGAAGTATCCATTTCTCAAACTCTGTCTGTCCACACTCTGAGAAAACAGCTCTTCTGAAGATGGGCAGCAGTGTTGTCACAGAAAGCCAAAGGAGATCTCAGTCCCACAGCGTGGTTTTTATTTGAATTACTTCAGAGAGTCATCTATGAGACTTCAAAAATGAGAAAAATAGCATTTAAATTTACACCCACTATTTAATAAGTTACTAGGAGAAGAAACAGATGCATTGAATTTTGGGGCTTTACGAAACCAGGTAGGCTGGTGAGTTCAGCAAAAGGTAAAGAATGTTGGTTGAATTAAACTCAGCAGAAGTTTATTGACAGAGGAAATTACTGTGTTCAAGACAGAAATTACAAATACCAGTTAAAGGAGATATCTGACATGAGTTCATTGAGTCATTTGATTTCCAAAATGGTCTGCTTTGTTTCTGGCTCTTCACCAGTAAGTAACAAGAAGTGGCAAGGAATCAACAGTGCTTCTAGGGTTGCAAACTGTATTAATGATTTACCAGATGTCTTTAACAGAGGGAAGTAGGAAAATGACAAGTTCTCCCATCATCATTCATGTTTAATCCAAAATTTTTGTGCAGTTACTGGCTGCATGCCAGAGGGATTTTTTAACCAGTAGAAGTTAAAATAATCAAAACCCAGCCTAGATAGTTCACTACAAATATGGATAATGTACAAAATTTCATCCTCACAATGGGTCAGTGATTTTTTTTCCAAACAAAAGATATGAATGCAGACCATTCAAACTCTAGAGCAAAATTATCATGGAAAGCTAGATAGTTCTGTCTGGATAAAATGTCATACTTGCTCTAAGGAGTTCTGATTTATCTTTATTTAACATCTAACTATCTACTAGCTATCTTGATATAAAGTGTAAATAATAAATAATGTTGTAAAACCCATGGGAAATCTACTGATGCATTTTCTTTACATTGAATCAGTACAACATTTTTAAATAATCAACTTATGTGTTGTCACAGAGTGTTCAAATGCAAGATAAACTATACCTATATATGTCTAGCTATATAGCTATAAATCAGTATTAAGGTGATAAAATATGACACACTAGTCACACAAACACATTCTTAACAGTTCAAAAACAAGTCAGTTACCTTTTAGAAGTGAGATACTTTTATTTCTAATACCTTGATAAAGCCTCACAGCTTTTCAAAAGGTAAACAACTACAGAATAAAGCTAGTCAAAATTTTCTACAAAATTATAATTCTAGAAAATCAAAGCATTTATTAGAGATTACTTCTTTACCCAGCAGAAATGATGTGAAGAATTAAAAATTTTATTAATTTTATTTAGTTTTGTTTGTTTATTTTATTGTATTATTTTATCTTGTTTTGCTGAAATATTATGGGTAATTAAATAATAAAAATATAAAGCATCATAACACATCTCAACAGAGTAAAATTATGAAGTTCAGTTGAAATGTTTTGGAATATTTTGTCTTACTTAACATGAAGTTCTTCAAAAGTCTTTCTATTCCACTTGAAAAACACAATTATTTACGTCGCCTATGTAAACAAGCTAAGCACATATTTATCAGCTTCCAAAATAGGTCCTTTTTTACATGACTTAATAGCCTTAATCTGGCAAGATATTAGTCAAATGCTATCCTTTGATGTAAATTTAAAGAAACTGGTTTCAGAACATTGAAATCAAGCAATCAGAATGCCCCACACGATCATGTACACTGTTGCTAGCTTTACAAGGGGACAGGTCAGTCACATGATTCATTATTCTTTGACTGTGACATTTTCTTACTACTGTGAGGAAACATTTTAAGCAGTACATTTAACAAACTGATAAATAATCTTAGGGTCAAGTAAGTTTAAGTCTAGTAAGTTTGGGGATTTTTTTTCTCCAGCTGAACCACTCTATGAGAAATGCATTTAGAACCAGTTCTAAAGCTGAAAGTCAATCAAAGAGACTACACTTGAGTGCTTTTGTGGAATTGTTCTTAGTGGGGTGTTATAAATACGTAACTTGTAGGATTAATGTGTGACAATTGGAAGTAATAACAGGTTTTTTTACATTGCTTTTTAAAATTAATGTGATTGTAATGTTAAAATAATTTTCATTGTGGGACCGCGTGTGAATGCTGACAATTGTATAGCAAGGATGACATCCATTAATAGAGCATAATTATCAACTAGCTTTATCATAGAATTATAGAACCCTACAATAGTTTGGCTTGGAAGAGACCTTTAAAGATGATCTAGGCCAAACCCCCTGCTGTGAGAGTGACATCTTCAACTAGATCAAGTTGCTCCAATCAACCTAGCTGTTTCCAGGGATGGAACATCTACCCTCATTCTGGTCAACTTGTTCAGTGTTTCATCAATCTCATTGTAAAACATTTTGTCATTATGTCCAGTGTAAAACTACCATCTTTTCTAAATGGTTTCTAAAACCATTCTTCCTTGTCCTATCACAACAGGCCCTGCTGAAATGCTTGTGCCCATCCTTCTTGTAAGACACCTTTATGTATTCAAAGGCTGCAATAAAGTCTCCACAGAGCATTTTCTTCTCCAGACAGAACAACCCTATCCCTCTCAGCTTTTCCTCATTGGAGAGGATCATCTTTGTGGCCCCCCTCTAATTGCACTTCAGCAGGTCTACGTCTTTCCTTGCTGAAGACTCCTGCACACAGCACTCCAGGTGGGCTCTCACGGGGCAGAGCAGACTGGCTGAATCACCTCCCTTGACCTGCTGGCCACGATGCTTTTGATACCGCCCAGGACATGGTTGGCTATCTGAGATGTGAGTGTGCATTGCTGGATCATGTCCAGCCTTTTATCCACCAGTACCCCCACATCCTTTTCCTCAGTGCTGCTTTCAACAAGTTCCTCCCCTAGACTATATTGAACTGGGGGATATAACTTCATATTTGAAATAACTTAGCAGCATTGTGCTTACAAGGACAGAATTTAATCCAAAATATCTCTCTGATTTAGCCCAGGAGATATTGCAACAGAAGATGCTCTTTAAAGCTTTCTGATTTAACATGAGAGCAATGACAGAATTAGTTTTGCTTCTGTTGATGTGTATAAGCCATGGTCGGTAGTGTTGAAAGGCATGTGTGGAGTCAAGAAGCAGCACAGTTGTACTCACTGATGAATGCTAGATGCCTGAGGCAAATAAGGGCTTTGCTGCATGTTCTTTAGGGATACACCAAGGCAGAGGTGTTAGAATGTGCCTGAAGGTGAAACTGAAGGAGGTGGGAAACAGAAGGATGCTGAATATCTGGACTTGAAATGAAATACACAACTGTTACTATTCAGGAGGAAAATGAACATAGTGAGCTCCTTTTTGATAGAACTTAACAGTGAAATGCCTTTCTACATTAAGTCAAACATGATAAGCCTTGATTTATCGGTATCTTAGGTACAATGATACAGCCACTAAAATGTTACATGTGCCTACTTTAAAAAAGAAGAAAAAATCAAGCCGGCTAATGCCATTATAATTAGCACATATGAGTGCATGATTATAGTACACAAGAGAAACTCACCAATCAAAAATGAAAACCTGAGACATACATTAGTGGTGTCTGATAAGGGTTTCAGACATGTGGAGATACCTCATAACATCTTATTATTTGAGTATTACACAGTCTCACTCCAATAGCTCTTCTCTGTATGAGAAATACATGATATACAGATTCTTCTGGGGGATCTGAAAAGAGAAATGGATAAGAAAATGGTTAAACAGATGCATGATTGTTCATCTATATTTAGCAGCAAATCCTCATCTGTCTTTGATTTCATATGTTCCTTATTTAATAGGCCTGGCTTAGAATAAGCATAACCAAAACACACAAAGGTTCTCTTTCAAGTCTGTGAGTTAAAATCTTCTTGGCTCAAAATTATTGACCTGAAATGCAGCTTCATCTTATGGGTACAAAAATATGTGTTCTGCTATTATTTTTTCTACAAGTACTGTCACACAATCCCTAGAGTGGCACTGGCATCACACAGCTCCTTCTCTCCAGTTCTCTACAGGTCAGTATTTTCTCTGATATAAAATTTAATTATTTGAAAGGAATTTCAAGTAAGAATATTAACTCATGCAATTCCCACTCATCTTCCTTGGCCCCAAGCATTTTTATCTTCCCCTCTTTCTAAGGAAAGAAAGACAAATAAATAAAAAAAATCTGTAGGGCAAATTTAAGATTATATTTAAATTAATGAATTTTAAATCTGATCTTGATGGATGAAAACTTGAACATGAGACAGCAACGTGCTGTTGCAGCCTGGAGATCTAACCGTACAGCTGTATCCTGGATGGCATCTAAAGCAGCATGACCAGCAGATTCTCCCCCTCTGCTCTGTTTTTGTGAGACCCCGCCTGGAATACTGCATCCTGCTCTGGGGTCCTCAGCACAAGAAGGACTGTAACCTGTTAGAGCTGGTCCAGAGCAGGGCCACAGAAATACTCAGAGAGATGAAACATCTCTCCTATGAAGAAAGGTTGAGAGATGGGGTTATTCAGCTTGGAGAAGAGAGGCTCTGGGGAGACCTTATTACTTATAGAAGGGGTTTATAGGAAAGACGAAGAAGAATTTTTTGTGTAATAAGTGCTTATAAAAAAGGTGGAGAAAGACTTTTTGCCAGAGTCTGTATTGACAGAGCAAGGGGCAATGGTTTTAAACTGAAAGAGGGTAGGTTTACGCAAGTGTTCTGGTTCCAGCGGGGACAGGGTTAAATTTTTGCAGTAACTGGGAGGGAGCATAGGTAGGACACAGAGGTTATTCTATACCACCTCACATCGTGTTCGGGGGCAGGGGGAAGGGACTCTCTTCCAGGGAGAAGGGGTTCCTTCCTGTCAAGAAAGTGTGGCAGACATCGGTTTGGGTAATGCTGGTTCCGAGCTGGACGGACTGGTTGGAGTGGCATGGCTGTGGTCGGATATTGTCCATTGTTGGGGGTTCCAGGGTGAGCAATAATGTTTCTTTCTTCTTGTACCATCTCTCATTAATTTTGTTGGTGTTACTGTTTGTTTTCTTATCTCATTTTTTTTCCGTTAAATTGTTCTTATCGCAACCCTTGATCTTACCCTTTTGTGCCTCCGATGCTCCTCTCCATCCTGCCACAAGGGGGAAGGGGAAGAGGAGAGAGGGAGCAAGTAAGTGGCAGCGTGGTTTGGAGTTTCAGTGGGACCACTGAATTGGGGAGTACCAGTCCTAAAAAAAATCCACAACAATTAGACTTAAGGAAGAAATTTTTTACAGTGAGGTTGGTGAGACTTTGGAACAGGTTGCACAGAGAACCTGTGAATGCCCAGTCACTGGAAGTGTTCAAGGCCAGGCTGCAAAAAGGTTTGAGCAACCTGACCTAGGGGTAATTGTCACTGTCTGTGGCAGAGGTCNTGCCTCCGATGCTCCTCTCCATCCTGCCACAAGGGGGAAGGGGAAGAGGAGAGAGGGAGCAAGTAAGTGGCAGCGTGGTTTGGAGTTTCAGTGGGACCACTGAATTGGGGAGTACCAGTCCTAAAAAAAATCCACAACAATTAGACTTAAGGAAGAAATTTTTTACAGTGAGGTTGGTGAGACTTTGGAACAGGTTGCACAGAGAACCTGTGAATGCCCAGTCACTGGAAGTGTTCAAGGCCAGGCTGCAAAAAGGTTTGAGCAACCTGACCTAGGGGTAATTGTCACTGTCTGTGGCAGAGGTCTTGAACTAGATGATCTTTAAGATCCTTTCAAACCAAATCATTCTATAATTCTGTAATATTTAAAGTCACTTGGCCCAGATGGAGATTATTAGGGGTTTTTTCACTCTACTGACGAAGTGCAAGTCACACTTTTTTTTCAGACAGCAGAAAAAATGTAACTCCACAGCAAATAAACATTTCAGCATAGTAAAAAGGAAGTTTTCTCTGTAGAGTTACAGGAAATTAACAATGTCAAATAGTGTTTAATAAAACTCACAGAGATACAAAGTTTTGGTCAGTCTACAGAAGCAAGTAAAACAAAGGATGAAACTAAAAGGATATGTGACAAAAAATTCTTCCTTGATCCCTTGCTTTTTTCAGAATTCTTACAGAGGGTCTGTAAAAGCCCTTGTACTGCCAATCTAAAATTATTTTTTTCTGAAAAATATGTCAATTCTGTTGGTTAATTAATTACAGACTATAAATATAAGTTGTCCAAAGACCTCATAATTGAATACAAGCTGTAAAATTTTAACAGTAATACTGTTTAACCCTTGGAACAAGTGCCAAAAGTTTGACAAATATTTGTAATATGGATATTTTAATTACACATTAGAGATATGCTTTAAGATACATGCTCCAGATACCAGTCTCAGTAGTACTGGGGTGTGTGGTAGGGAAGAAGACTCTCCAAAGCAAGAAAGCAAGCAAGCAACCAAAGCCTTAAAAAAAAAGCCCACATGATTTTATTCCCTGACAAATCATAAATGAAAAACTAAACAATTTACCAAAATAAATTGGCTTAGAATGGGCATATCCTGATTAAATTTGACCATTAAAAAAGACGATAGGTAACATAGCCAATATAGATGAGCCTAACTGAGACACTAAAACTTAGATCATCTTAAAAAATGGAAAAATAGAAACAATACCAAATAAATAATTATAAATCATTAGAAATTACGTTATAAATGTAAGCAATTTTAAAAATAACTTTTCCTGTCACGTGTCATGCTGAAAACAGTGATGACAATGCACCAATGTTTTAATTATTGCTGAACAGTGCTTACACAGCATCAAGGTAATTTCTGCTTCTCACTACACCCCACGAGCAAGGAGGCTGATAGGACTGCCTGCATTTTAATTCAGAAAAAATTGGACCAGAGAATATAAAACCAAACCAAACCAACAAAAAAAACCCAGCTGAATCACTCACAGACTCTAGGACCTGGTTCGCCTTTTAAGATGAATATTCTGATCACTGGATAGCAAAATCAAGTTCTTGCATGCTAGTTTTCCTCTGGCATAAGCTAGTAAGTCCTCTACTCTACTCTTTCCCAGTCTGTTCTTCTTCTTCAGTATTGCATGGTCTTTTGAGTAGGACATTCCAGGTTTGAATCTCCTGAGACTTCGGAAGAGAGACTAAGCAAGACTTAGTGAGATTCTATATACTTTATTTAAATATAATTTAGATAAAACTGTGGTTTACCTAAAAAATCATAAGCAGTAGCAGAAGCTAGAGGACACTAGGCAAATCTTAAACATCCTTCTGCCTCATCTGGCAATCTTACCATAGCTTAGTTGGGAATCTGGCACCCAGCTTTTCACTCTGAAATTCTTCCTTTATGCATGCAGATGTCAAGTGAAATTTCTGGAAGGAGAGTATTTAGTGAATATGAGGTAGCTTTTCTCATCACTTCTTCAACAGAGCCAGTTCCTTCAAGTCCTATTTTAAACAGCAGACACTCTGAATCTCATCATGTGTCTTCTAAGAAGATACTGCATTATATTTTGTGAAAACAAGTTCCAATTAACCTTCATTTACTTCATTTATAGGCTAATTATGATTCTGTGATTTGCCCATGGGAAAAAATTAAAATGTTTAAATTAAGGGAAAGAGGAATACAAACTTCACAAATTCATAATGATATAATGGAGTCACTAACTGAAGACATGATTAATTTATTAATTTAGCAACTATTTCTAGGCACTGAGATATCCCTGAGCGATCTGTGTGCTGGAATACTACAATGCCATGGATGACTAATTTCACTTACAAACGCTCGGATTATAATTGAAGTAGGTGGCTTGGAGCACAATCTTTTCTAACTCACACAAAGAACTACTTTCTTTAATGCAAGCTGAAAGAAATTCTTGACTGTGAATATTAAGGGAAAGTATCACCACTGCTAAATTATGGTTTTCACCGAGTATGCTCTAAGGCTTGACTAGTAAAAAAAATAATTGACTTAAGTGGCTACTATGTGCATTTAGTATGTGAAAGAGCTCTGCACTTCTAGAGCTCCTATGCAGAGCAGCTGAGTTACGCTGCCTTCCACTGTCCATAAGACGCTAGAAGAGCAGGCCCCTGACTGGCAAAAATTACAATAACCTGTAGAGCACACTGTATTATATCAGGTGCTAACAAGAGAGAATTGTATTGGGAAGCAGCCTTATTCCCATTTTTATCATGTTCATAAGCATTTCAGCAATTGTGAGCTGTGGAACAAGCATTTTGCCCCAAACAACCATGTACTGATCTAAAAACTTAAATGAAAATTCTGGATAAGAGGGCAGAAAATAAATTCAGAAAATTAAGTGCCATATATAGGATAAATGTACTTGCTGCAGTATATGTAAATTTAACAGAAAGAAAATAATCTATATGTGTAAATGCTATGATTTTTATCTAACAGTTTTTGAGAGATAAATCTAATCAGAACTGCTCCTTAAACAGCACCTGGGAGTAGCAACCTCAGCATGAAGAGAAGTTGAGTATCAGGGAAACTCAGCTCTCTCAGGAGTGCTTTTACTACCTAATTGCTGATCTACAGCTACATTATTACCAGCATGGAAAGCTAATAACCATCATTATGTCACCTGTCTTTGGGGTGACATGATTAAACTCAGGTTTTATTTTTCTCTGCTGCAGGTTGACCAAATCAAGTTAATTTTTCAGCTAGTGGTTAAAACCAGAACCAAGCAGTGCAGGCAATTTTAAAGGTACTGCACAGTGCAGATATGCAGAGAGCAGAACTGTGAGAAGTGTTATTTTATAATTAAAAAATGGAGAATGTGGCTAAGGTGTTTGAATTTTTTTACTCACTGAACAAGAAGGCACCGAGCAGAGCTATAGCAGCATGAATAGAGAATATTTTCTTTTAAAAAGAATAAACTTTTAAACTTTTCCTTTCCAACTTGACTGCATGGCCTTGGGCTGAGTGATCAGTGTTAAAGTTGGCACATAAATAAATAGAACAATAATATAACAGACAAGGATCAGGTTTCAAGTCCTTGTAAATATATCAGTTTCATTTGACAGTGACCTGAAATTTCAGTTCTTACACTGAGGAAACATAGAAAATAACTACAATGAATACACTTATTTCTCATTTTCTGTCTTGCACCATCATTCCTAGCTACAGGGTACAAATTGCAGTGAGATGCCCTTGTGAAGCCGTACTGTGAAGCGAGCTGTGCTATCAACCCCAGCCTAAATTCCATAAGAACTCTGAATTCCTATGCCCCCCTCCTTTTACTCAGTGGCTTCCTGTCTTCATACAAAAGAAACTGTAATTGAAGATACTACTGGTCTCTGTTCTCATGTTTCATTCCATGTCTAGTTGGCTTTCTGTTCAAATTGTCCTGTTGTAGCACTGGAGTTAGTCTTAGAGGACACTTCTTCAACTTTTTCAGTTGGACTAATCTGTCTTCCTTAAGCTTTTGTGTAATTGTCTATAGAAAGAGATTGTTTTCACCTAAATTATACCTGCAAAGACATCCTTTTTCTGTGCTACAGCATGGATATTTACACAGGACAGCAGTGTAACATTACTGTTCTGTAAAAGAGTGACATATCATTAGCTTTACTTTAAAATTTTAAGAATTTATCAGAACATTATATTTGTATTACATAAAACACAGTAACAAATATTCAATTATCCTGTTTCAAAAAAAATATACAAAATTTTTCCACATTGTATTCTTATTATCCAAAATGTCATTAAAATCAGTGTTGCAAGAATCCTGTTGATTCAATGGCACTTTGCTACTTAACAGAAACATGAAAAGTTAGTACTTCACCTAGTAATGTTTATTAAACAGGGGAAAGAAAATATTTTAACAAGGCCCAACAGGATGTTTCTATTGTCTTACCTTAAACGATGTCAAGGAATGTTTCCAGACAGTGGAGTTTGCTCTGTACTCCTAGACTGCTGGAATGATCCTTGACACACTTTGACCCAACTTAACTGTCAATCTTGCCAAGAAAGATCTCAGGCAACGTATGGTAATCAGCATGAACCAGGTAGAGTTCTCAGTGGGCACACTGTGGAAATTTGTATTAGAAAATTAAATATCACATACACAGCTGCTCCACACCATTGGCTTCAATGCCAGAGAACAGTCCCAGATATCACAGAGGGTGCAACTTCAGAAGTAATTTAATATATCTGGAGTTTTTCCTAACCACATTGGACAAAAAATTCAAATGATTTTCCCACTGAAATTCTATGTGGTTCTTCTCTCGGGACCTCACCTTTTACTTGCTCTGTCTACTGTATCCCTACTTCTTCAGACTTTGAATGAATGTTGGGAAGCCAGTGGGCAAGGTGCAGGCTACCTTTTTGGTAGCTTGCAGGAGAGACAGCAGAATGGCTGTCCCTGAGCTCAGGGGAAAACACAGGAAGAGGAATGAGGTTATAATTTCCCTCTCCTGAAGACACATAAGTCAAAGGCTTTACAACATCCCATCCTCCCCGTTCTTTATTGGATATAATATGGAATACTGAGGAAGTAAGCCAAGAAGAATTAACTGAAAAGCTTCTTACTTATATATTTAAAATTAAAATTGCTGATTATCTATCTATATCTATATCGATATCTATATCGATAGCTATATCTATCTTTCAAGCACAAGATAACTTTTGAAAGTGTGGGTTGTTTTTTTTTTCTTTTATTAGAAGTTTTCAGCTTTTTTATTTAGCTATTTTAAGGGTGAGAAAAAATAATCCCCAAATTAAATTGTTTTAACCCCCTTAGATAATAGATGGCACTTTTCTACCAACACAGGATTCCAACCCTATTACTGAAGCAGCATTAGTACAACTAGAAAATTAGTATCCATGTCAATAAAGACTCTACTAGGTTAATAATTTTACCATATCACAGACAGAAGTGTCCTACTTAAAAGACACTTGGATTCTTTTTTTTTTTTTCCTTTTGCCAGTTCTGAACATCAGCTAACCCTAGGGGACAATGAGATCCTTGCTTTGCCTATATTGTTTTGTTTCCATTAAATTTTTACATGGTTAAGCTATTTTTTTTCAAGCATTTGCTTGTACAGATAAGAATTTTATTCAGATCTCTATGAAGCCCCCTGTAGAGAACATATCTGAAGCTGATTTTTGAATGTAGCAAAGAGCCTAAAATCACTCTCAGCAGACTCTATATTGGACATGGTTGAGAGCTGTGGGAAGAAAGACCTAAGAGAAAGAGCCTAGAGGATAATGAAACATTTTTACCTGAATCAGCTTTCATAGCTGGTTTCGTTGCCTGTAATATTTTCTGGTTTTACGGTCTAGTCTTTATGTGTTATTTACTGAAATGTTCTGTGTGGTATGTACATAATACCTTGCTGTAATTACTCATACCTCACCATAAAGAACCCAGGTTCAAGTCTGCTGGCATTTCAGAGTGGAATGTCTATAGATTACCATCATCTCCTTACACCTTGATGCCACAGGGAAGATGAAATTTTCCTGAAAAATTTAGTAGAATTAAATTCTTATGGTGTTTTTTTCTGATTTCAATGAGATACGAAATGTTTATTCCAATTTAAGGTGTGGTCAACAAAGATGCATTAGTGCTTAAATTCTTCCAACACCAATCTACATGGTTTTGTGGGGATTGGTTTCAGTTTTCTGAGTAGGATACAAAGACTTACTATTCCATGCAGAATCTTAAGACACAAGTAATTAGATTCCACAGGAGCCCAGACTGATGCACTATCTTGTCTTGAACATTGGCTAGAACAAGGCAGTTCAAGAGGATAAAGAGATAAAGACAAGTAAACTCCTTGAGTGCCCAAACTACACAGTATTTGGCATGGCATACAGAAATTATGGAGTCTGTGTGGTATCCCAAATAAAATGTGGCACGCTTCAGTAACTTGAGCAAAAGCATTGTCTCAAGGCCCAAAAGAAGGCATGGAAGGGACAAAATACATTTTTATCTGGACTGAAATCTGTCACCAGGGGTGCTTTACCACTACACATCCTGGCTGGTGTAAGGGAAGATGCAGGTAACACGTTAAGGGCAGAGACAGTTTTTGCCTTACATGTTCCAGCTAGATCACACCCTATCTCTGGCCTGATCACACACTTCAATCCAGGACACTGGAGTGTAACCTCCTCTTAAGATGTACAGGAATCTGCCCTAACTAGTGGGCTGCCATCAGCGCCACAAAGCTTTCTTGCTTGGAATGCAGCAGTCAGCAGCCCAGGAGCTGATCATGTATCCCTTGCAGTAAGTGTCACTTCACCAACATCATTGAGTTTGGGATCAATAGCAGTTACCAGAAGTGTTGAGTGAGTAAAATCTGTGTACTGTTTGTGTGCCTGAATTGCATGTTAACATTTACACTGCAGTGAACAGAAATGATGATTGGAAGGGAGACCACAGTGTGACTCAGATTATGTGTTTTTGAAGGTTTCCTTGTAATTCTACACATTGAATCCTATAAAACTATGCACCTGGATCCTGGATAATTTTGCAAACACTATACTCTTATACCAAAAAGAAAATAAAATACAGAAGAAGTATTATGAAAATTTAAAAAGTATTTTGCTCTTACAATTTTGTTTTTATTATTGAGGAGCACGATGGCTTTGTAATGAAGAATACTTGGAAATGGAGAAGTCACGTACAGCTTGCTTGTGCCCCATTTATCTACAGGCTACTGCTTCACCAATCAAATCCTTTCATTTAAAAATATCCATTTTCTCCAGGACTCACTGTCTGTGAAGGTAGATCAGTGACTTACCTCTGTACTATTGAATTTCAGCATAATGCTTCATTTACCTTCAACAACCCACACAAGTACACAGAACACCAGCTTATACACACTTTGTAGCACCACCCTTTGTTCACCAAGCTTTTATCCAGGAAGCAAACTGACCCTACAAACTTTAATTTATCATTTTCCTATGGCACCTAGGGAGATAGAGTCCTTTGAGCAGGTAACAATAGATGAGGGTAGTGATCTGGGGAGATGGATATTGTGAGGAAGAACCAAAACTCCTGAGTGGGAAATGAAACTGTGTCAATACTTTGTTATTCAGAAGCATTGTTTCTCACATACTTCACACAATTCCCTCAAACTCAAGAGTTAAAATTTTAATAAACTTAAGGCCATCATATATTCACTTTAATTGGATTTTTTCTGGAGGTTACATTTCAGCTCAGTTTTTATAAAGGCTAAACTTTCTGTCCGTATTAACCCTCTTTGAAATAGAAGTGAGGCATAGAATTCTGACCCTGGTTGAGTGACTGGAAGACAGAAGGGCCAAATTTCATGTCCCCAGATTTGTGCTGACAATGATGCCACAAAAAAAGGGATTTGAGAGATGAAATTTTATATAGAGTAGGCATGAATAGCCATGAAAAAAATATAATGCACAATAAAGTTTTCATAAATACCAATTTGTGCATTTCCTGTAATTATGTTGGTATATTATATGTAAACAATGCTCAAATTTTGCTTAAAAATTGCAAAAAGCCACAGATGTATGAAGTGATAGAACAACCTAACACCGCAGTATTCTCTACAAAATCAAATAAATTTTATTTCTCCGTCTTATTTATGTGAATCATCTGCCTTCCATTTAGAAATATTTGTTGATGGTATAGGACTCCTCATAAAACTTTATTTCCTTACTTTACTCACAGCACATTTGTTGCCAGATTAGGCACCACTATTTACTTCAATTTACAGAGCATCTTTTTGCACAAAAGTACTCATCAAATAACTTGATTGGCAAATCATAAGACCATGTCCTTTTAACCTGCACTTTTTTCTTGGCGATGGGGGACTGACGGAGTGGCGTCTCTAAGAAGAAGCCAAGGACTGTCCCGTGCCAGACTGTCGTGGTTTGACACTGGCCCAAGGCCAGGCACCCACAAGAGCCACTCACTTACCCTCCCCTGCCACAGCTGGGCAGAGGAGAGAAAAGGAAAAAAAATTAATGCTTCATGAGTGAGATAAGGACCAGGAGAAACACTTCAAGGGCAAAACAGGCTCGACTTAAGTTGTGAAGTGAATTAATTACTAACAAAATCAGAGGAGGACAATGAGAAGTAAAANACAGCCCTCCCAAAACTGCTGCAACGCATGTCTCTCTTTCCACAGCGTGCAGTCCTCCAAGGACAGGCTGCTCCAGCCTGGGAGCAGGGCCCTCTCTCTCCACTGGCTCTTCCACTGGATCACAGCCTCCTCCAGGCATCCACTCAGTCCAGCACGGGCACCTCCCCCACAGGCTGCAGGTGGATCTCTGCATCCCCCGTGGATCCCCATGGGCTGCAGGGGCACAGCTGCTTCACCCTCGTCATCACCATGGCCTGCAGAGGAGTCCCGGTTCCAACACCTGGAGCACCTCCTCCCCCTCCTTCTTCACTGACCTTGGTGTCGCCATGTTGCTTACCCTCACGTGTTCTCACCTCCTCCTCTTCTCTGGCTAGAATCCCAAAATCTTGTGACTTTTTTTTGATTTTCTTCTTAAATATGTTATCACAGAGGCATTACCAACCTCCCTCACTGGCCCAGCTTTGGCCAGCAGCATGTCCATCTTCAGAGCCACCAGCCATTGGCTCTGCCAGACACGGTGGGAAGCTTCCAGCAGCTTCTCACAGGAGCCATCTTTGCAGCCCCCCTGCTACCAGGAACCAGGCTGTGCAAAACCAATACACAGACGCATCAAGTTCCAGCTGGCTCTGCAGTGGACCCATTGCAGGACACAGCTGTGCCTATCAGCAAAGCCGTGGTGCATCCGGGAAAACATTTAAGAAATGGTGGAAAACCCCATGCTGGGAGGAGGAAAGAACAGTAGGAATGAGAAGCAACAGAGGGAACACCAAGGTCAAAGGAGAAAAGTGCTCTATGGTAAAGCAGGAACACCCTGAAGTATAAGTACCCCTTGCAGCTTGGGTATAAGCTGATGATGCCTACAGAATTTTTAGCTTATTATATATTTTTCATATATTTGTAACCTTGTGGATTTTTAATATATAGTTGTATAGTTTCTAGTACTTTTCCTGGCCTTTCTCACAATAAGCTAACCTTTACTAACACATTCTTAAAATTCTGTGTGGTCTTATTGTTAAGAAGAAAATTTCTGACAAGGACATGTTTTCCACCAGAACTTGAGATATAACAAGAAATAGGGCAAAGAAGCCCTGGACCAACTCCAAGTAGCAGACCCAAGGGTGGGTTACTGGGGCAACTGATCTCCTATTGGCTGTGCCTTCTAGATATACTAATTAATTAACCTGATAAAAATTGTAGAAATCCTTTATCATGCACGCTCAGAGCCATATTTGTGCAGCTGAAAGCTTTCATTAAAGAGTTGCTTTTTATATTATCATTCTTAATACCACTTGGAAAGTTTTGTGGTTTTACTCAGGAAATACTGACACTGTGGCAAATACTTCCCAGCAGGGACTATGGCCCATGGAGGACCCATGCCAGACCATAGGTAAAGAGTGAGAAGGATGGAGCAGCAGAGGGAAACTGATAATCCTGATCTCCTGCACCACTGCTGCCTCTCTAAAAGGGTAGGAGAGGTGTCCAGAGTGATGTAGTGAACTGGATAGCTATTGGGGAGGGGAGAAGAGAGAAGTCTGAAGTGAAGTTGAGGTCAGGAAAGGGGGAGGAAAGGTGTTTTTCTTTAAGAGGTTTAAAATTTTGTCTCTTTATTTAGTCTGTTTATTTCCCAATAACCAAACTAGTAAGTAATATTTATGCTAACCAGATGAATCAAGTTAAATTTCCCAAGTCAAATCTGGTTTACCCATGACAGTGTAGAATCATAGAATGTTAAAGGGTTGGAATGGGCCTTAAAGATCATCTAGTCCCAACACTCCCTGCCATAAGCAGGGATACCTCCCACTAGACCAAGACCTTATCCAACCTGGCTTTGAACAGCGACAGGATCGGGGCATTCACAGCCTCCCCGAGCAACCTGTTCCAGTGTCTAACCACCCTCAAAGTGAAAAATTTCTTCCTAATATCTAACCTAGGATTCCCCTCTTTCAATCTCTACCCATTATTCCTTGTCCTGTCACTACAGTTCCTAACAAAGAGTCCCTCTCCAGCTCCCCTGTAGGCCCCCTCCAGATACTGGAAGGTGCTGTGAGGTCCCCACACAACCTTTTCTTCTCCAGCCTGAACAGACCCAACTTTATCAGCCTGTCTAAATAAGGAAGGTGCTCCATTGTTCTAATCAGCTCTGTGGCCCTCCTCTGGACTTGGTCCAAGAGTTCCATGTCCTTCTTATGTTGTGAACACCAGAACTGTATGCAGCACTCCAGGTACAGTCTCACAGCAGAGTCTATTACTTGGTAAGTGATTTCCTGTCTTTTATCTTGGCCCATGAGTTTTCTCACCCTCATTGTTCCTATTCTCTCCCACCTACTGTTGGTGGGTGGGAGTGAGCAAGTGGCTGGGTGGGTGCTTGAATTCTAGCTGGGGCTAATCCACTGCAACTTCCAGTAAGAAAGCATTTTACTTCTTCCTCACTTCCTCCTGTTGGTGCACATAAATATATCAGTCTCTGAGCTCTTCCTCATAAATACATTTTTCTCTTTCAATGAATAAGATGGATATGAAATCTTAAGACAAATACCTGCAGTTAGAACAGGCATTTGAACAACAGAAAAATATTTTTCCCCAATAACTCAAACCCTACCTAACATTGCTCTGAATGCTACTTCATTGCTTAAAGGACAGTAGAGATAATATAAATATATATATATCTATATGAGATAATATAATCTTTCTCTTCATTGGCAAGGAGAAGCACTTCCATTGTGGATCTAATGGATTCAGAGGATCTATTAATGCCTTCAAACAGCTATTGGGAAAGGCACCATGTCCCAGGCATTGATCTCATTAAAGTAAGTAGGAGCTTGGCAGTAAACAGCTCTTCAGGTTTTTCTATTTGCAGGAAAAGTGTAAGATACTTCTGCAAGCCAGGTTAAAGGGCTACAAATATGAAGTGAATGAACACTGTTGCACCATTGTACTGGGTATGAATGGCAGGGTTTAAGCCAAAAGGGGCTGCAGTGCTGACCTGGGTGTATCATGATTTAAGCCCAGCCAGTAACCAAGTACCATACAGCCACTCATTCCCACACCAGTGGGATGGGAGAGAATCGTAAGGAAAAAAGTGAGGAAACTCGTAGATAAAGACAGTTTAATAGGTATAGCAAAAGACACACAGGCAAAAAAAATTCATTCGCATGAGCAGGCAGGTGTTCAGCCATCTCAAAAAATCAGAATTCCATCACATGTGACACTTACTTTGGAAGACAAATGCCATCACTCCAAATGTTACCTCCTTCTTCCTTCTTCCCCCAGTTTTATGTACTGACCATAACTTCATATGGTATGAAATATCCTTGGGTCATTTAGGGTCAACTGTCCCAGCTGTGTTTCCCCACAGTTTCCCATGCACCCCAAGCCTCCCTGCCAGCATGGCAGTACGAGAAGCAGAAAAGACCTTGGCACTGTGCAGGAGCTGCTCAGCAATAACAAAAATACATCTATACTTCAGTTATGCTGTTTTGAGCACAAACTCAAAACATAGCTCACTGCCATGTCATAAGTGGCATTTGGATGATAAACTTTTAAAAGTAGCCTATTTACTAACAGCCTGTAGGGTCTGAGACTGTGCTCTGAGACAAATGAAAAATAAAATATGCACCTTGGGTATATTTCTAATTATATGAACCTCTCCGTCAGTCTAACGAGAAACCATTGATGCAAGAATCCACTGAAAAAATAGCAGTGGTGGTTTTCAGTTATTCTGAAAGGTAATAGTTGAACCATCTTGCTCTGAAACCGTATAAAATCATCAGAAATACTAGGCTCAGATCCTGCCTTTAGGAAGGAGCTAACTTTGCATAGCACAGATTGAACAGATGCATATTTCTTAGAACATACTGCTTCATTCAGCTGTTATTTGTCCCTCTATCACAGAAATCACTCCCTGGTCACTTTGCAAGTAGACTTTTCTAGACACCATTCTGGAAAAAAATGCTCACATACCTATTATATGTACTCAAGTCTATTGTACTAGCACTTAGCAGTCTGTACTAAGGCATAATGGGTTTAGCCTTTAGGCTTGTTAATTTAATTTCACTTAATAGCATATGCAGTTCTATACAATTCTTTAAGTCAATCAAAAGATGCTCATTTATAATACTTGTCTCCTGGCCAGAGGAGAATATTGTAACATGCCATCAGTCTCATGCCTGTTTAGGGTATTCCTCCCTCCAGACACAGTAGAGACCCATAGACATGAACTAGGACAGCTTTAAATTAGCCAGCAGGAAAGTACTGATAACACAAGGCCCTAAGGTTACTTTACCTGTTTCTCCCTTAACCCTTGAAAGTACTTATTAAGTGGTGAACCAGCAGAATGTAACCCGTAAAGATCTCCTACCCAATCTGCATTATACACATCTTAACAACATCCTTTTGTCTTTGTAGTGTTATTATTACCACATTCTTGCATGTAGATAGTCATTGACTAGAGCCACCTATTTCACTAACTCTCTTCTTAGAGATTATTAAAAATCTGGGTATTTTTACCCCTCAGAAAAACACTTCTGAATATTATGGACATGAAATGGAAAAACAATTCAAAGACATCCACTTAGCCACTTTGTTTAGCTTGCAGTATTGTCTTTCATATATAGTAAAATTATAGTTTTTTTTAATAATGCTAATACAAGAATAAAATGTTTTTCAAATATATGCCTGGTTTTGTTTTGAGATCGATTAGATGTAAAGTGAGTATATTTCACAACACTAATATCAGTGGCTCTACTGAGTGGTTACAGAAGACTCATAACACCCACCATAGCAGGGTAGAACTCTCATTATCAGTCAGTTGCTGGTGTGCATGCAGGGAGGACAACATTCCATTCTGCATTCATTTGTTATTTATTTTGTTCATTTAGATTGCAAACCCATATGAGTAAGACTTTCTGTCTCTTTATATATTATGTGGAGCAGGATTCTTCTTGGGACAAGATGACTTGCAGAAGTATCTGGATAGATGGGAGCATTTGGCAATCATCAGTGGCAAGAACAAATGGTGGATTCTGCACCTAGGATGGAATAGCATCAAACATGAGTATAAATTCAGAGAGGAGTAGCAGGAGAGCAGCCCTGCAGAAAGGAACCCGGGGGTGCTGGGTCTGGGGCAACATGTCAGTGGGAGTCAGCAGTGTGCCCTGGCAGCCCAGAGAGCAAACTGCTTCCTGGGGTGCCTCAAACACAGCATGACCAGCTGGGCTAAAGAGGGGATTATCCCGCTGTATTCACAGCTGGTGCAGACTCAGCTTGATCAGTGTGTGCAGTTCTGGGCCCCCCAATCTAAGATGGATGTGAAGGTCCTTGAATGCATCCAGAGGAGGACAACAAAGCCGGTGAGTGGGCTGGAAGAAATGTCCTGTGAGGAGCAGCTGAGGACTTTGAGCTCATCTAGTTTGCAGCAAAGGAGACTGAAGGAGGATCATGAAGAGGGAAGTGCTAAGCAATTCTCCCTGGTATCCAGTGCAGTGCATATATGCTCCAGGATGCTTGGGAATGGTTCAAAGATGAACTATTCTGAACCTCAGGGGAGGTTCAGACTGGACATTAGGAAACATTTCTTTACCAAGAGGGTGGTGAAACACTCGAACAGATTTCCTATAGAGGTGGTTAAATCCCCAAACCTCATCAGTGTTTAAGAGGCATTTGGACAATGCCCTTAATAACATTCTTTTCTTATAGATTTTGGTCAGCCATGAAGTGGTCAGACAGCTGATGATCACTACAGGTCCCTGCCAACTGAACTATTCTATTCTATTCAAGTCTAGTCTAGTCTAGTCTAGTCTAGCCTCATCTTAATTTTATCTGCCTAAAATATAAGCAACTATTCTAAGCTCATCACCTTCAGCTTATGCTAAGGTTCAGTTTGAAGACAGGCTGAGGGAATTAGCCTCTGCATGTTGTTGTCTCTTCATTGGCTTATGGGGTTGGGGAACATCTATACCTAGCCTTAGACTGGAGGGAAAACATTAGGGGAGGAGAATGTCATCATCAGTAAACAGGTTGGCTAAAGATTCTGAATTCCCATGTAATAATAATGGCTATTATCATTTCTAATTTAGGATCATGCTATCATATGTGGCAATTCAGTTTCCATAAGGGTGTTTCTTTTCAAATCTCTTATTGTTATCTTGAGCTTTTCTTTAGTTTTTGTCTAAGTTTCTACTTCTCTAATCTATCCAAATCTTTCTGCTCTCTCTTGGCTCCTTCTCTGTTTCTCTGTCTCTTTTATGATCTTTAGTAAGCTGAATGATTCCTCATAAAAAGGACTGCCTTGCACAGTAATTACCATTACTTTATAGCCTTTGCCAGCTTCACATCTCAGTCTCAACAGGTAATTAGATCCAAGTAGCTCAGCAAACTTTGACATTTATATATGAGTTATTTTTTCTGACTGGAGAAACTCAGAAACTATTACTTGTAGTTTCCCTTCTCTGTTTTAACATAAAAATACAGAAAATGTTACAGAACTTTGAAAGAGGAAATTCAACTGTGCCTGTGTTCAGCTGCTCCACAGAAATCAAACCTGTGGAGTTAAGCCAGCTCAGACATCTGTCTCTGATTACAGCTTAAAAAAAGGTTTTGGATATAATTTTTAATATAATATACATTTGCAGTATCTTCCTGTTGCCTTCTTGTGTTTATGCAATATGCTACTTAGAATCATAATGGAAGTTCTAGTTATTGATCTGTAAATAATGTATAATAAGATGAATTATCTATGTGTCTCTGCACTGAACTTGTAATTTCATAGAAAATTGTGAGTAAAATAAAGGGGATTGGAAGGGTTAGCTTTTGGATTGGGTATGTGTGCTGTTTAGGGGGATTGTTATTGTTTGGGGTTTTTTGCCTGGGGTTTTCTTGCCTGGAGTTTTCTTTTTATTTCATAGCCATTTCTGATTGGAATGGGTTCTCTCAGACCCCAACAGAGTGGCTTTGACAGTGTCATATTATCTGTTCTGATCTTCCTGATCTTTCTCTGCTTTGTATTCCTCCCTAACAATTTCAGATGATCTACCCAGAAAGGTATGTGAGGAACATGAGAAATACTGGCAATTTATGAGAGATGGAAGAATCATTCCTGCTTATCTCTCATTAAGCTTTGATCCTGCAAATCAAATGCATGGGCTGCACATGACATCTGCCCAGTCATAATTCATTACAGGATCAGAATGAAAATATAGACTGAAAAGGACTAACTGAGACCTGTCAGTCAGTAAAAGAACTCAAGCGCTTTTCACAGAAGGCAGATGAAATATATTCTGCTTGATAAAATCAGAGAGCTGTCCACTCATTTAGGCATTTAATAGGATGGAAAATGGGGCCCGTGTAATTTTTTATTACAGGCCTAGAAGAAAACCACTATAATTACCTACTCTGGAAAATGAATTGCATTGTAAGGAGGAATAATTTCATTATTTTGAGACCTTCTGTGACTATCTCTATATTAAAATATAAACCATTATGCCTTATAAATGTCAAATTGCACAAGACACTAGTTTACTCAATGCAGAACTTAGATTTGCTGAAGTTAATTAAATCTAAGAAATCTAGAAATGCCCATGGAAGAGAGCCTGAGGTCTGACATCTTTCTCTGAAAATATGCAAAAATATTTTTTATTGCCTTGCTGGATGCATTTTCAACTTATATTTATTTGTTGTAGCATATGATGAACAATGCACATCTTTCAAACACCATTACAGAAAGGAGAAAGCCAGTCACACTTTTTACTTACATCTTGCATTGTGCAATGCCTAGAAATAAAGTCACATTCCAAAACTTCTTGGTGTTAGTGCTATATGAAACAAAAGGATGTAGATTGGAAGCTTCTAGATAGTAGAAAGCAAGTGAATAAGTAAGAGATGATAGCAGAGATTTCAACATATCAGGCATAACCTGTCACATCAGAAAATAAATATCCAAAGTCTTAGGCTTCCCCCACTAAAATCTGTCTTCAAATCAGATGTCAGAGTGTTTTTATGGTGCTAATCTGACTGCTAAAGGGTTTATTGCCATTAACAGGTCAAGATTCTATCATTCTTATTTATAGTCACCACACTTACAGACCAGTCCCATTGAGTTTATTTTCATGTCTAACAAAAGCAAGATGGAAAAGTCCACTGGAAATGAATAGTTTGTTTTCAGTGACAGTGCCTGGGTAATAAAATCTGGTTCAGTGTTAGCAGGCCTAGAAATTTACAGAATAAGAAGGAAGTTTGAAAGATCCTTAAGGAGCACAGGATGCTAAGAAAGGACTCCAACTTGTTTGGTGAGAGTCAGTCCTATACAATGCTCTTGTTTAACACAGAAGTGTGAAATATAGGACTGCTGATCAGGGCATGATGATACTGAAAAACAGTGCATGAGAAGAAAACAATAATGGGCTGTATTTTAGCAAATCTTGGAAGAAGAGTAAAGAGGTGGAAGTTACATTTGCAAGGAGAAAAGTGAAAGAAAAAAGTAAAAAATAAAACACATCTGCTGAAAATAGGAGATGCACAGAGGAAAAGATGCATAGTAGCTTCTTATTAGATGAAAATGAGGAATAAAGATTTGTATAAGCTACAGATGACACTTCAGAGAGTGTCAATATCAATGGTAATGTTAATTACAAAGTGAATGAATAAAATAATTAATTATGTACTTATTAAATTAGAAGTCAACAAATAATAGAATCAGTTTTTAGGACACAAACAAATTAATTAAGCAAGAAGATATATAAAGAGTTTGGAGCTCAGCAAACCCTTCTCAGGGTTCCCAATGCCATAGTGCTTAGGACTGAAGCATGAAGAACCCTTGAACTGTACCTTCCCAGCCATGTGACTTTCTTTCACTGAAGTTTGCCTCTTCTGGCTTTAGGCATCAAAGGTCTTCAGAGGACCAAAGTCTATTATTTATGGAGTTTTGAACCAGAAGAGGATTTTGAGTGTGAGGCTATAATGGTCAATGGTAGATAGAGTGGTTGATTATGTCTCCTTTTTAAACACTATCAATGAGACTTAATCAACCACTCTTTGCTGCATAATATTAATGAATGACTGTGGGGTAAAAAAATTACTAAGAGAGCCTCTTTATCCAGGTAGCTAAACATTATTAGTGGGGAAAAAAATCATCAAAATAGAAATGGAGCAGCGTGCCCCTCATCTAAAACACATCTAAATGTGTCCTGGTTTGAATTAGCAAGATGACAACCAGCTCTTCAAGGCAAGTGATTATTCTCCTTCTCTCAGCTCTGTGGCACCACATCTGGAGGGTTGTGTCCATCTTGGGGCACCCCACTGCAAGAAAGATTTTGACATTGCAGGCAAGTTCGGTGAGGAAGATTAGGTAACAGAAGCATGTGGCATACAGTGAGAGGTTGAAAGATTTGTACCTGTTTAGCCTAGAAGAGGAGAGGCAGAAGAGACCATACCTGCAGCTACCTCATGGGAGAGTGAAGTAAAGATGGAGGCAGAATCTTTAAGAGCTGCACAACAAGGTGAGAGGCAACAGATTCATCTTTCAGCATGGGAAACTCAATCAGAAAACAATTCTCACTATCAGGGTAGTCCAAAATAAGAATAGGCCAACCTTGGAGATAAACAAAACTCAACTGGAAAAGGCCATGAACAAGATACAAACAATTTGGAACAAGACACAAACAGTTTGGAAATGCCCTGAGTGGGGATTTGGACAGGAAGGTTTCTGGAGGCCACTTCCAATCTAAATTATGTCAATGTGATGTTTCTGTGGAAGTGAAATCTGGGCTTGCACCTTCCAGCCTAAAGTATTAATGAAACTAGACAGACAATTTTAAATACTAATGCCAATCTTTTGCAAACACTAGGAATTTAGAATTGAGAGAATTAAAAATTGTAGCAACTCTCGTTTAAGAATCATGTAATGGGATGAGAACCTGAGCAATTCAAGAAAATATATGGGAAAGTATTAGAAAACATGTCAATGCCATGAATCTGAAAATAGGTTGAAGAAAAATTAGTCACATAAAACAGACAACCTGGAGTTGTCAAAACTTTATCCTGTGAATAAGTCTGGGTTTTTTTTTCCTTGCACCAAAATAACTGCACAGTAGATAAAGGAAGAAGATGTAGATTTAATAAATTTAGAACTTTGATGACTGCTGTGCAATAATCTCATCAGAAAACTAAGAAATTTGAATTAGATGTAGTAGGTGTATATCTGAAAACTACATTCAAAGAATGCTTTTCAATTATTCATCATCAAACTGGGAATTAACTGAACATGGCACCCCATAGAGGTCTGCCTTTGTCCCGTTAGTATTTCCATTAATGATTTGCATCATGAAAGAGCAAGAGGGCTGTTAAATCTGCAGGGGCAGAGTCCAAGGAATCCAGAGAATATGATCAAAATTATTGTAATAAACTGAAGAGCTGGGTTGAAATCAGATTGACAAAATTCAGTGAAGGCAAATGTAAGTACAGCTACACTGCTATGTCAGTCACAGATGAAGTGCACAAAAAAGGACAAAAAAAAGTGAAATAAATGGCTAGGCAGCAGTATAGGATATTCAGGGATTCTATTGGATCACACACTAAACATAGCATTATGATGCATTTTCTTTCTGAAAGGATAGCTTTCACTCTGTAAAGACTTTTTCTAGTTTATTTAGCATTGTCGAGGCCTTGGCTGAAGTAACAAAGTTTACAGACCAAGTGTTACAAATGATAATAGCGAGCTGGAAGGAATCCACAGGAAATAAGAAAGTGCTAAAATATTAGAAAGTATGACCTGCCTGCCAGCAAAGAAAGATTAAAGCTGCTGGTTTCCTTTAGTCTTACAAAAGAGACAGTTGAGTGTAGATACGAGAAGCAGTAGACCTTGTAAAATACCAATGGAAAGAGGATGATAATAATTTTTTCTCCACTGACAAAGCTGAAAAAACAGAGAGTTGTTAATCTAATCTGCAGAAAATGTAGGCTGGATATTAAGCAAAAATATCAAAATGCTGCACTTCTGAAATTCAGAGACGGACTTTGTAGGAATTTTATGAATTTTCTGTCCCTTCTGGATTTAAAAATGAACTTGATCTCTCAGAACTTAACTATGAAAACTTGATCCTGAACCCGCCTATTGAGACTAAGGTCGACTGGCAGTGGTGCCCCTAAAGCCTCAGAGCTGGATAGGGCTTGTGACATCAGTGCACACAGTCCACATCTGCGGGGGAAAACATGTTGAGCAGTGATAGATGGTGCTTGCACAGAGCCCACCAAGTCATCACAGCAGCTTCATTTGGTTGTTGGCAAAGAAAAACATTCTTCACCCCACCAAGGTTTCTTCATTGTCCTACTTGTCTCAATTTCTAAATGCTGTGTGTGACTAAAGGTATGAAAAAAATGGCCTTACTCTTTTTTTTTTTTTTTTTTTTTAATATTCCAATGAATTTAAATGTCTGTTTGGTGGGGTAAAACTCAGGGAAGCATGGAAATCATTTAGGAATGAATTACAAAGATTATAGAGTTAGAAAATGAATCAAGAATATTTTTAATGGGAAGAAATTAGACCAGTAGGCAAACTGACTCAAAATTAGCCCAGCAATTACTCTGATCAGTAGACAAGCCATTGAAGAATGGATTAATTACCATAGCAGAAAATTAATTAAGTTATGCAATGAGTCAGATAGGAATAATTTCTGAATAAATTAAGTATTCAGTCCTGTGACTTGTGTAACAGAGAGCAAGGGTGATAGGCTGAAAACACGATATATAGTTACCAATATAGAAAGTTATATCAAGTTATGAAAGGAAAAGAGATTTATTTCTAGCAACACTAGCCATTGAAGCCACAGAGATGAAAATCTAGGAAGAACTGATTTTTATTATACTGTCAAATTAAAAAAAAAAAAGGTGAAACACAAATCCTCCAATATTTGGGGAAGCTAAAATACTTTGTCATTATTAAAGCTTCTGTTATTACACCACATAAAAATACTTTGTCAGAATTTTAAAAGCTAAGACATTTTGAGTTTAAAAAGTGTTGTTTTCTTCAATAAAAAAGATACTTACAAAAGGAAAGCCAAGAGGAACTAATGACTGTGCAGTGCTTAGAGCACTCTTGTGGTATCAAATCTTCTCTATTGTTCAGGATTTGCTGGGGTTTTTGTTGTTGGGAGTGGGAAGGCAGATTTTAGTTTGTTTTGTTCTGCTTTGTTGGCGTCTTTTTTTGTTTGTTTGCTTTTTCCAGAAAGACAAGATTTAGGAAATAAAGACTCCAAATCCCCAAATAACACTCTGCCTTCAGAATCCAGAATATTTATGCAGGATGTCTGTCAGTCAGACCTTCTGAAGCTATTCTAGTTTCTGTAAATTATACAAATGTTTCTTGTGGTCAGAGGAATAATGGAAAAACATTTCTACAGCCTGATGCTTAGAGTACTCTCTATTAATGTAGAATGCCTGGTCCTGATTAATCATTGAACATATTTTGCTTTGTGAGTGTACAGGAGGTATTCCACTGATTTTGCAGTTCTTCCTCTTTTGGGGTATCATTTACAATGGATAACCATCCAGATAGTCTGTGGAAATAATCAGAGAACAATCCAGATGCAGAGCAGGTGCTTAGATCTGCCTGCAGCTTCCAGTTACTTCTATTGCAGGCATAGGCTGTTCTTCCCTGAATGAAGTCTAAAGAAATCACACAGAGCTGAGGTACCTTTCACTTGCCCGGAGCCCTGCCCCCGCTGGAGCCCAGTCATCTGCAGAGCAAACTGGGAAAATGGTAGAGCTTCCAGAGTCAGGAGTCAGGGAAGCTGACTCACAGCAAGAAAAGGAAGGCAGCCTAGAAACAACACAATTGTTGGAGTGCCACAAAAGTCCACATCCAGCCTGGGACTAGGTGATGAAATCGGACAGCTGTGTTCAGTCCATGATGGAATTGGATAGCTGTGTTCAGTTCAGACAGCTGGTTTTCAACTTTTACAAACACTCTCATTCAGTGGACAGGGACTTAAACAGCAAGGAGACCAAGCATGTTGCAGACTGTCTGCTGTGGCAATTTGGAAGTCCTCTAGGACATATTACAGTCTTAGCATTAGAAGAAGTATTTTGTTTATTTGACTTTTACACAGTATTGTGCTATCTATTTAAATTTAAAGTTAATGAGAAGTGCCCAGAATTAATAGGAGAACATCACTGGTTTAAGACAGGGCCATTTAAAATGTTTGCATTAGATAGGAAATTTTCTTTAAATAATTCTTTTTTCATTTAATATGTATATCTCTTTTCCAGTAAGCATCTGTCAATCATTTGTTACTTGGAATGGAACAAGTCTGGAACTTGACTCAAATTTCACTCCAAACTTAGCAACTCCTCTGGGACAGAGATGATGCTTCTCCACCAGTTAGACTGGTTTTCTGGAGTTCATGCTGAAAGTTCATAAGGCACTCAGTAGTAACTTTGTTTGTGGATTGAATTTTACCAACTTAAAATTAATTTGAGTTTCTAACATCTGAAAAATTTCTTATTGCATGGGATAAATAATATTCTTACAGTGTTTAAGGCTTTTGAGTATGCATTTTAAAGATGTAACTTGAAGATTTTGCAGAATCTGTAGTTTCAAATTTAGCATTTTAATAAAGCTGACATAAAAAGAATTCATTCAAACATTAAGTTTTTGTTCTAAATTTTTATTCAGTTCAGCTTTTATATCATCTATAAGAACTACTGGCATGTGTAAGGAGCCTAACTGATTCAATACCATATGGAAAATGTTTTGCTCTTCTGTAGGGATACTTCTTCAGATGTATGATAGAAGCACCAGTGGTAGATTTTTGCCCTCCCCATAATAGAAAAGTATGAGGAAAAGGTACTCAGTTGTCACCATGGTGGCTACAGAGTACCATCTGTTTAGAACCAGGCTGTAGCAGTCCTTCTTTTCTGTTCAGTTACGAATTTGAACTGTTCCAAAACTTCATCAGAGCAGTCAGCAATGGAACTGACATTTCTCATGAAAGGAAGAATCAACAAGACATTTTCTGCTAGCTGTTGGCAGTGATACACTAAACCCTAGTTAGCGAACATATTCTATGGTAATCTGAATTGCTTCCTCTGCCCTAAAAAAATGAAAATTTTTGCTTTTGCAGTTCTAGAGAGAAACACTTGCTGTGTTTCAGTGTTGTCTGAAAGTTGACAGAACATTTCCAGTATTCTGCAATAGTTCCCCATGAGTGATTTGACAGCTACATTCTTAGACCTACCTCAGAAGCCCTATTGCTATTGTGATTTTTTTTAAATTTCTACCCTCATTTTTCTCAGCATTTTTTACATAATTGTTTCAATTTTTCTCTGATTATGGAATTTGATTATACAGACACAACACAGAGATAAAAGCTGTAGACATCCATTCATATTTTTCTGTGATTACTTGCTATACAAATACAATACAAATACCTGGTCATATTGCATGAATTATTCATGTTAGCCTCTGATGAGCTTTATTTAGGAACACATATGTAAACAAAGCAGAGGAAAACAGTGGAAGTAGATACAAAGATACTCCTCCCTTTCTTTCAACTTCTGATTTTTTTTCCCAGGTGTTTTTTAATGGCTGCTTGCCAGTTCCAAACTGCTGCAGCTCAGTTTTTGTCCCTTGATGCATGAACCACACAACAGTCCATGCAGGGGTCACAGAAAGCACATGCCTTGGTGTCTCAGACCTCCTTAGACTCAAAATTGCCTTATATTCGGTGTAAGAATTTGCTTTAATTTGAGGATTGTTTTCCTCTCCTGCTGGATCAGCATAATTAAACTGGGAACATTTACTTTATCATATGCATATATATACATATTTATTTTTTTATTATTATTTTTTTTAGTTACTGTAGCCTAACCAGTCAGGATTACAAGGAACAGATCTTTCAAAAATAACTATAGAAAAACAACATGCTATTGAAAAAATTCTGTAACTCAAATGTGATTCATATTAATACTCTTGAAAATTTAAACTCAGCTTAAACACAAATCTTACATTTTTTTGTTTATTAGGTCAACACTATTAAATTTTATTTCGGAAATAAAGCCTGCCACATGGTTTTAAAAGATCATAGAATTGACGAAAAACTTTACACATTTACATCTTCAATAGTATATGTGAGTTGTTCATTGCTTTGTTTTTCTTCATGTAAAATTGCACCACAAGCAAAATTATGTGTTTTAGAGACTTGTAAATTTCAGTGTTATTACCTTTTTATCTGTATTCAATTACTACAGTTTTTCAAGTGCGTATGATATTGAACAAAAACACTTGAATCATTTAGCTGTCTGAAAAACTTTGGAAACCATTCTAGCAGAAAAATTGCTCTCTGATCTTTTTTGTGTGTGTCCATGCATTTAAAATCCACTAGTTTAAACACTTGCACAGGTGTATAGTACCATCAAGCACAGCACAGGTATATTTAGTCTCAAAATTCCTACAGGGTCCAAAAGCCACTGAAAATAATTTAAATACTCAATTTCAGCAACCATTAGGTTATGCTCACAGTAATTATTATAATATTTATCTTCTGTTGAATTAAGCTACAAAGCAGCAACAACCAGAGCTGTTGCTCATACCACATATGGTCAATTGCAATTTAATATATGCCATGTTTATAATTTAGAAATAGAATTATACTTGGTAAAATTGCTATTCCAGGCATGCCATAATGATATTTTTATATGTTTAAATATTAAAGTTTATATACGTTTAATACCCACTGAAAAAATTGCTATCTTCTGTTGTTAGCATAGTTATTATGTTTCAGCCTCAGCAAATTCAATCAATTTTAATTAGAATGAGAAAAAAAATCTACCAATTCTTATGTAGATATCAAGATATAGTCCTTCACCAATCCTACCTCTCACAAAAAAAAAAAAGCAACAGTAAAAATTTCTGTTTGTGTTTTGTGGTACTTATGACTTTGCCTCACCAGTGACAACTCAGATGGGAGTTTGGAAAGATGTGACTTCAAGGTGGTACCACAGCGTTGCCCTGCATTACATGGGCAGCCACATGAAAGCCTGTAAGCATTGCCTTCTCAGATTTACCAAAAAACTGCTTCCAGATTAGAAAACTCCAGCCCAGACAGCTGAACACTTCTAGTTTGTCAGATAAAGCAAGAGTACCATGCACATACAAAGTAACACAAGACCAACCTCTGCTGAATGGAAAATATCTGTGTCAAACCCGTGTTGAGTGTCAGGAAGGTAGCTGTGTCTGTCAGGTTGCATGAAGCCTGAATTTGGAGTATCACAAATCCTTACATTAAAAGAAGAACTTTTTAATATCCTCCCAGCAATTTTCTGCCTTTCCCCCAATATTGCCTTATTCCTGATAATTAGGGTTTGTAAATAAACCACAACCTCTGAAATTAATATTTTCCAGCATCTTTTAACAAATAACAGTTGAAATGTTTCTTATTTCTTTTGACAGATAAATAAAAACACCATAAATGTATTGAGAAATAGGGGTAGTGTGCCTGTCACAAATAATAGGAATTCATCTACCCTTATGATTAATATTTAATGTGAGCAATTTCGACTACTGATTAGATCTATTAATAATTAATACAATGTTATTGTGGATGATTAAGGCTATTTCTTTTGATGGGATTCTCAAATCCTTTCTAACCTCAGTATTAGTTCTTTATTATATCTATCCATGCATTATTTCCAGCAAGCCTGTTACAGAAAGCTTTGTAATTACAATTCAACCAACTCTGCAATATCAACAAACAGAAGTTGTATTCCAGCTGCTGTATAAGAAACAGTTGCACAAGAATGCTTTAGGCAGCTGAATGTTGTTTTCTTTCTTTTTAGCTGGTAGGATTATTTCATGAAGTTTCCTTTCTATTGTCTACTTTAGTATATTTCTACTTAAGAGTAGTACAGTCTTGGCTAAAATTAGTAAGCATCAAAGAAAAAAAAAATAAAATTCAACAGGCAATATATTTAAATATGTGGAAATGACAGCAACTTCAAACTTTCTTGCAGATACAATAATTGTCATTGCAGATTCTCTCTGTCAGTCGGTGGTGATGTACATTTGTGTAGTCAGGGAAGACAGAAGATAAGTTCTGCCTGATTCATGACAGAGTTGATAATTACCACATTTCATTAAGTCATCTGATTTATGTATATGGGCATTAAACCTTCATTGATTAAAATTTATTAGGCCGTTGTGGTGGGCTGACACTTGCTGGCAGCTAAGACCACCACCAAGCTTCTTGTTCGCTCTCTGGAGCAGAATTGGAGAATGGAATGGCAAAACAAGAGAACTCATGGGTTAAAATAAAGACAGTTTAGCAGGTGAAGGGCAGCTATGTCCACAAGAAAAGCAAAACTAAGGAATTCATTGACTACTTCCCATCATCCAGCCACATGCTTGGCCAACTCCGAAAAAGAAGGGCCTCAGCATTCGTAATTGCTTCTTTAGAAATCAAAGACCTTAAACCCTCAGTGTCCCTGCTTCATTCTTCTTTCCCTGAATTTTTATTGCTGAACAGAGTATCAAATGGGATGGGATATTCCTTTGATCACTGGGGGTCTGCTGACCTGGCTGTGTCCCCTCCCCATCCTCTTACCCACCCCCAGCATACTCACTGTGGTGCAGGGAGGAAAGAAGGAAAGCCTTGACACTGTGCAAGCAGTACAACAGATACAACACTTGTGTGCTATTAATGCTATTTTACTCACAAATATAGCTGTCACACTGTCATACAGGCTGCTATGAAGAAAATTAAATCCATCCCAGCCAGACACAGTATACTTATATTTGAAAACTGAAACACTAACCTCACGTGTGTATGCTCAAAAATCCAAAATTATTTCTGTGGAATTCTGCACCTGTAACACAGTCATTCTTTTTGTTCTGAGTTTACAGAAAAAGTACTCAACCATGAGTGGGGCTCCAACCTGCTGTTGCAGTGCAAATATATGACATGAAATTTTATTTACATCTCAGTAAATTTGAAATAAAGAAATAAAATTTTCTTGGTGCTAATCAGGAATGAAATGATGCTCCAAACAGCAGTAGGTTCTTTACAAAATTGCTCCTCTTCTAAACCCTCAGAGGTTTACATAGACTCTGGGTTGTTGCCAATGACCATACAGAACTATCCCAAACTCAACGTTTGGTATCAGGAAAGAACCAGAGAAATAAATGAACAGTTATTTCAACACAGATGAGGTAGAAGACTTGCAGGAAAAGGGAAGAAATAAATGAACCAGGAAATATAAAGTGCTGTTTTACTTATTCCTACTCCTGGCTATTTTTTCATGGTTTCTTGCTTCAGATTCTCAGTGTTCAAGGTAAGAGAAAACTTGACATCATAATTGAAGGTAGGTAATCAATCATTCAAAGGAGTTAAATCTCTATAAAACCAATTTAACCTGAAGGTCCTGAAACTCACATTGTTTAGCAGAGAGAAATGTAGAAATAACAGTGGATTTATCCATGAGTCTTATAACAGACCCAGCTTTCTAATGGTTTCCAGCTTCCCAACATCTTAAGTGCTTTCAGACTTATTTTACGACCCCCATTTTAGAATATAAATTTTTTTAAAATTCATTCTTCAACATACTAATAAAATGTAGAATATATATGTCTAAGACACATACATTTTCAATTTAATTGAATATACTTTGAAGATCTTTACAGTTTTATCAAAAAAAAAGAAAGTGTCAAAAGGGTCTGGCTACTTATCAGTGGAACCTCTAAGATGTTATATGAAGTTTCATTATGAAGTTCAGTAGTTCTCAAGAAACACTAAAAATAAATCAACAAATAAATAACATTGCCTGTTAAATATTTTTTTTTTTGCAACAACTCAAAATAATTCACATTTCTTTTTAAAGAGATGGGTTAAAAATCTAACCTGAAGTATTAAAGAAGGCATTGATTATGTCTTGGGTTTATGCTCATTTAGGGACTTATTTTCATTGCTGATTTTGATATTTTTCAATAGCTGAATTCTAATGAAGGCAGTTCTAGAGGTAAAAGAACCTAACACACTCTATAAATAAAAGTTATTGCAAGTAATCAGGATAAATGAAAAACAAAATAGACATAATGTATTTTTTTCAGACTACATAGGTTATTTCCAAAGTACATCACACATATTTTTCTCGCTTGAAAGGGAGGGAGAACAAAACCTAACAGGAAAGTAGACCAACAAACCGAGCATAGTATGGGCAGGGGATTTACAGGACACAAATATGTGTTCGTTACAAAAGGTTAATGCAGATTGCAAAAAGAAGTTAGAAAGCTTACTAATGTCCCAAGACAGCTGTAACTTCTGTACTGGAAATTTAGATGGATTTTTACATGTCCATTAAATCTGTTCTGAAATGTGAAGGTATTTTAGCAGCTTTTCCCTAATTTGGGCAATTGGAAGTTTTAAAGGCACAGAATTTGTTTACATCTACTCGTATCATAAAGGTCCCTCTTCTTTTCATATTTTCCTCAATAATTGAATTACTACTCACAGTCCAACAGATCTGCAGGCAGCTCTAGAAAGAATACATCTAAGAAAAGAGGTTTCTCCATATACAAGGCTTGTTTAAGTTCAGAGACTAAGATAAATACAAACCAGCTCAGATCTAAATTCTACTTTTTTAGAAAAGAAGACTTGGTGCCTTTGAAAAGAGAACAATTATTGTACAATTTTAGTAAAAGCATATCAAGAAAATCAGAAATAAACCGCTTTATCTTCGAAGCTGACAAAAAGGCTATTAACTTAAAGAGGAAGGAATGACAGGTCGCACTATAATTAAAAACTATTTCTCATTTTTCTTTTATAGACTGTCTTCAGAAGATGAATGTTCCAGATATATTAATGACTGTGAAGTCCATGTGTTCTAAGTCCATGTGTCCTTCTACAAAGCATAATGCCTTTTAAATTGACATGCTGTAAATTGTTAAACTATATTTATTAAATATGGCACTGATTAAACTACTGTAGTATTATAAGCATCCCATCAAGTTATCTTCAGCCTGTTTATCTAAACCAAAAATAAACACAATTATATATAGTAGAAAAAGATTATATATTTTTGACGACTACATTTAGATTACTAAACTCAGTTTTCATCCTCCGTTCAGCTCCAAGACTATGTAAAGCTCCTTCCAATGACCTTCATATAATGAAGATTTTTTTGTTCCTCTGTTTACTAGCCTGTGGTTCTAAATAAAAATATTTCTAATATATGCAGATAGAGCTCATCATGATTTAGAACATTGGTTTTTGCATTAGTAAATGCCTTGTTACATGTAATTGTCTTTAAATATCTTTCTTGGGTAACATAACAGTAATAAAATTTTCTAGTACTTATACAGTGGTTAGTTGAGACATTTAAAGGTCATGAGCCATACTGAGTGTTTTTAAAACTGCTCCCTCCTTTAAAAATGAAGGTGACATAGAGATGATATTTAACATGGAAGTCAAAGGAGTGTAGTTTCCTACAGAATATACAAATCAGGCATCATCAGTGAAAGTTCTTTTTTCTGTCCCACCAAAATGCTGCTTTGTCATCATCAAGGACCATATTTCAGAGCAAGGAAGGAAGCTTATATCCATGTATGATGCATTCTCAAGTTGCGTGATCATGTAAAAAAGCAAAAGCGTATTTTAGCTGGCATTGCCATATGTTGAATCAAGAGTCTGCTGTCCAAGTAAATCTTCTGAAACCCTGAAAATGTGAGAAGTTCAGAGGAGTAACCTGCAGCCTGGAACAAGGTCTTTTTTGCCATTCAGCAATGCAGTAGAGATGCATTGCCTCCGAGATGTATTGCAGCCATATCAAGAACTAAAAAAATCAAGGTGAGAAACAAGGTGTTTTGCCAAGCCAACTTACCCAACGTTTTGCCTTATGCAGTCTCCTTTTGATCACTGAATTAAGTCATGCACGAGTAGACACATAAACCATCCATTAATCTCCGCGGTAAGACCTATCAAATACAAATGTACCAAACTGAAACATTTTATCATTCTCTTCTCTTTACTGTATTTTTTCGGGGTGACTTTTAAGCAAAAAACAATAATGTATGTTTTTTATCAGGTCCCAGAAAAGCTCTTCCCCTGGTGGGTGGAGAAAAAAAATAGAAAGACAGATTCCACATAATAATATTGGGCTTTTTTGGTCAATCTCCCCTTAGGAGGGAGAGAGGAGACAAGTGTTTGTTTTCAACAATCATTACATATTAAGACAGAAGACTCATCTTAAGAGCTGCTTAGTGTGGGATAACATTTTAATGTTTTCTACACAGCTTATAGTTCACAACTATGTAATATGATGCTCTGCCAAGAAACACTTGAAATATGTCCCTTTGGGGTAATACCTTTATATCATAAGTGAATTGTGTCCTCCCTGCAGAAAAAAACCAAAACATATGCAATGGATCTGATGTTTCAGCTAGATACAGATACATTTCCTTCAAAATTACCTTTTTAATGATGCTGTACACAGATTGGATGGTCTTGCATCATGCTGTAGGGTAATAATTAAATTCCAATTTAATTATTTTAAATATCTGGTACATTAAAACTATATAATATTTTTTATTAATACAGGTTTTGGCCTAGATTTCTATTCCTTTGTTGTAGCTCAGCTTTCAAAACTAATTGAAGACCAATGATTGCATATGCAATAACTATTTAAACTTGTCTCTCATTTTATTTCAACATTCTTTATCATGTACCTTGTCAAAATATGCCTTTTTCAGTGCTTCCATTTAAGTTACCTAAGATTATTTCCATCAGCTATTGTTCATTTTACTGCATAAGTTTTGAACGTCATCATTAAAATACAGCCTCTATATTGGCTTCTGCTGTGCCACAAAATATAGAGCTACTGGAGAAGCAATCAGTATCTTCTATCTTCTATCTGTTTCTCTATCCCACAAACACCAAAACTGCTTCATAGTCCACAGAGATGCATTTTATAATGTCCCCAAATTAGATATTGGCTCAATATAAAATTGTAAATTCAAATTCCTATAAAGATGGAGAAGTTTGGTACTGTAGCATCATTTAAATGTGCTTTTCTATCAATATTAGTTCTCATCAGTTTTATTAACAGTAAATCTAGAAAAGAGTTTTCTAGATGTCTGCAAAATAACTGTTGGTTTTCCTGTTCTAATTTTACCCACATTTCATCTTTTCAGTAGGCACGAAATTGAAACAAAATTAACAGAAATCATACGTCTTTTCAATTAATATCATATGTTGAACACTGAACCAGTTTATTTTAGTTATTGATAGAGACATTTAGTCATATTTGATTAGGTGTTTAATTTCACTAGGCTTAGATGAGGCACCAGTAAAAGAAAAAATGAAGAAACTTGAATGTAAATGAAAACATAATTTAGTCAAGAGTCCAGAAAATATAAGCCAAAATGTTTGAAACATTTAAAACACAGACTTGGTACTTTATATAAAGTCTACTGTGTATGAAAACAAATCTCAGAGTGCGAAATAAATTCAAATCATTTACAGGAATGATTAAGAAGCATTGCCTTTTTCCATCCTATATTTTATAAGCCTGGTTTGCAAATAGGAGATGGAAAGCAATTTTATTTTCAAAACTGAAATATTATACACATTAACCTTTGAAGAAAGCTAAACCATTGAGAATGTAATAATGGGGGGAAAAACAAATAAACTACTGTATTTCAAGTGGATAACTACCTACTTGTCCTATACTTAGTATGTTGTTCTGTTTTCTATTTCAGTATTTCATATGATTCTCCATGTATTTTTAATGAATATATTTTGTCTTGTCTTTACTCTCCCAAACTCTGAAACTACTTCAGTGTGAAATCAGCATTTATCAATATTGATCTCCTTAAACTAAGAATTGTCTTCCTGCTTGCCCAGAAAATAAAACACTAGTAATTCACTTGCCAAATTTTCCCTCAAGGTATGGCTGATTAATACTGTCCAGCTTCTTTAAGCAGCACCAAAAATGGTCTGTGACAGCAGTCATTGCCTTCTCTACTTTGGGCAAATATATCACCAATCACATGGAAAGGTCCATAATTAAAGATATGGAAAGTATTAAAGATTATTTTCCTTCACTTACTGATTCTTTGGATGTTGCTCTTAAACAATATGTCATGCCTACTAAACAAACATCAGTCAACAGAGTTTTATCTGAAAATGTACATTTTGAGTGTGTGATACCAGGCAGCATCCCTGAAAGTACCACAGAAGATGAAATCCCCAGAAGGCTTCTGTGTGCATATGCCACTGTGCCCAGCAGGCCTCTGGCAGTCCTTTGGCATTTAAATACTTGGAGCCAAGCAGATCAGTTTTATTCAGCTGCAGATCCTCAGGTGACTCTCCTGAGCTGCAGAGACTAAAGGTGCCATCCTCCACTGTTGGGACACATCAGCTTTGCAGGTCCCTTTATGGCTGACACTGAAAGGCGAATGCCCTGGAAGGTATTAAGAGTTTGCCCTGAACACAATCAAGTTCATGTTTTCTCAAGATGGGGGTAGGTTTTAAGGCAATGCATTCACCTTGCTGTTCCAAGGGATGTGAGCTGTACATTTAACCCCACTTTTGTCATCCACTCAAATCTCCAGGGCCATGTTGCTTCACAGTTAAAAGCACAGAGAATTTACTTGTAAGGAAGACAAGCCTCTGGCCATGACTGTCCAAAGGGCCAAGGTTGGACTAGCACTGAGAAGAAAATCCACAGCTGTGTCTATAGATATAAATCTGAATTAAATATATTTCACATTAAAATCAAAGCAGTTTTAAACTTCCTCTTAGCTCTGGTAAGATGAAAACCCACTGCTGTGATTGGTTTTGTTGATGACTAGAGGAAAAATAATTAATTTACATTTCATTTGCTGAGCTGTCTCATAGCTCTGTGGTTCCCACAGGTAGCCTCAGTTACACTTCCCTAAGCCTCCAGCCACCCTTCCCTTCATAGAGTCATTCTCTTCACTAACTACACTAACTCCTCTAATGACTGTGGGTGGGCAGCCAAGCAGGGAGCAGATCTATCAGCAGGTACAGAGAAAGCATGAGAAATCCCCCACAGGGCTGATAAGAGCATCTTCAAAAATCAACTCCATGGTCAAAAAAAAGAAGTAAAATTAAAATGTTGCATATCGTTTTTGCTAGTTTTTGAAGGCCAAAAACCTACAACACATTCTGTACTTGCCCTTGAACTAACAACCTTGAAACTGCTTTCTTCAGAGGAAGTGTTAAATGTTTCAAGTGATGAAATAAGAAATAGTGTGATGAGATCCAGAATAGTGTCTTCACATCCAAACTTGACCTTAGATGCCTGGAGGCCCTAATCCAGAAGCTTCAAAGTGCAGTCTGCAGTAAATACTTAGGGCTAAGGTAATGGTTCTATAGAAGTCAAAATTTAGATTCAGTGTTTGTAGAAGATGCTGGATCAAATATTCAAATACGAGAAAGGATAAAAAAAACCCCTACAACTGACAGTATATTCTTTGAAGAAAGACAGAGTAATGCCAGTGAATCTCTGGACAGGAATACAAGTGGTTTTTTTTGAGTAACAACTAAATAGATACATGAGACAAAGGGTGCCTTATTGCTAGGAATGAGAAAAGCAAAGTCTGAAAAACATAGCCAGTCAAAATGCAAGGAAATTAAGCAGGCTAACAGAAATGGATGAACATATATAAAAGAATACTCAAACTACATTTAAAAATTCTGTAAATATATTTAAAAAACCCCTTATTAAGTATAATGCCTGATTACAAACATTTTAAAGATCAGCATAGGTGTGATAAGGCTTCAGCACAGAGGTTCCAGAATTTCTTTGTGTAGATTTTTAACTGATTTGTTGGACAGATTTCTCCATGAAATTAATTTTTTTATAGCAGATAGGTAAAAGGAACTAGACAACTCAAAGAAAATATACAGGAATTATAAAACAAAGCAAAATGTCTTAAATCTCCTTAATGAGATGTCATTTACTTAAGACATAAGTGACTGAAATATGAAATTTCAAATCTAATGGCCAAAGTGTGTAACTTGCCATTGCAAACTATTGCTGTGTTGGATTACTGAGAGGTTCCTATACAATTCCCACCTAGACAGAGCAATGTTGGGGAGACTCTGGGGATTACAGCACAGTGACACTGGTTTTCATCCCTGATAAGACAGCATAAAAACATAGGGAGTTATCAAGCAAGGTGTTGAGACCAAGACAGAGGGTGCAATTTTTCCACTATGGAAAAATTGCTGCTCCCACATCTTAGCTGTTGTGTATAGTTCTCATCCCTACACCTCAAAATAGTCATCATGGTCTTAGAGAATGGACCAAAAGGAGTGAGCAGAAAACCAGAAAGGAGTGGAGTGACTCAGTTTGTTGCTTTTCATTAACGCATTGCAGCCAGTCTTGTTCAAAGCCCCAGTTAAAAATTCCAAGGTGCTGGTAATGTTTATTTTGTTTATTCCATCTATAGGTTAGATCAATTATAGATGTCTCAAAAATGTCTTAAGGAAAAGTAAAGATGTCTGTGTATCCTGAAGTAAGGAGGATGCCAAGGAATTTCTTTTCAGACAGTGGTACCACCACAAGCATGTTCTACCTTCTTGAAGTCAAAAAGTAGATTTCAAGGCCTGTGAAAGCCCTCTACCTAACATGCAGAAATAAGTGGACAATGTAGAAATAAACCCTGGTTTTGAGCTAGAAAAAAAGACATTAAAAGATTATTTTATTCTTTAGGCAAAAATCATATCTAATAAAGAAATATTTGTTTCTTAGAGGAATGCAGATTTACTTTTCTTGTTATGTCTGCCTTTATTCATTTTTGTTTCTGGTTATCCATTTGTCAGTTCTGTAAAAAGATAAACCAGGTCGGATGGAAACTGCAACAGCTCATATATTACTTCAACTGAAAGGCCTAATTTTACAGAAAACAGACAGGCTCAATCCTTTTATAAGATTTTCAAGCAATGTGATTTAATTCAAAACATACAGATAAAGAGATCCAAAAGGATCCATCTAAATTAACTTAGGCCACATATTAGATTGGATAGCTAAGTCACATAAGTAAATCTGTATAGATCCATTCCTATCTAAATTACTGTAGCTTCAATGAAATCAGTCAAGTGAATACAAACAGTCCAGTTTGATAGTAGCGTCTCTACTTGCTACAGCCAGCATATTTCAAAATTAAAACTATGCTCTCAGAGTGGACAGCAGCAGTAAATGCACTCTCTTTTGTTACTGATACTGCTATAAAACATGAAAGAAAATAAATCTTTAATTTAATTGTGAAAAAATACAACCCAAAATGTAAGTATTGCTTTACCTTTCCTTTACAAAGAATTACTGTAATAAAATAAGTGCCTGAGTTGTTTAAAGAGTTTTCACAACATTTATTGGATGCAGAAAGAGACTCTATCCATCTTGCAAAGCAGTCCCCAGATCTAGAACCCTTTCCATTCCTCAGGTTTGTGGTTGGGTCCCAGAGGCTGGGGTCAAATGCATTTCTTCTGGAGTCCTTGCTCTGAGGAATATGACCAATAATAAGAGACAAGTTCTTGGTCTTTTTCTTAATCTTTAAGTAAACTAAATAGAAAGAGATTTAAAGATAGAGATAGGCAGAGACATTTAAACAAAAAAGTGTGAATTTGGGTGCCAAGAGAGCTGTTTGCTCAGCAAATACAGCTGAGCAGGGATAGGGATCTGGAGTGCTGTGTCCAGTTCTGGACTCCTCAGCATAAGACGAACATGGAGCTCCTGGTTCAGGTCCAATGGAGGCAAAAAATATTATTAAGGGACTGGAGCATCTCTCTTATGAGAACAGGCTGAGTGAGCTGGGCCTGTTCAGCCTTGAGGTGACTGAGAGGGGACTACATCAATGTCTATCAGTATCTGAAGGGAGGGTGTCAGAGGATGGATCCAGGCTCTTCTTGGTGAAGCCAAGCAATAGGACAAGAGGGCAAAAACTGACGCACAGGAAGTTCCACCTGAACATGAGTAATATCTTCTTTACTGTGCAGTGACTGTGAACTGGAACAGGTTCCCAAGAGAGGTTATGGAGTCTCCCTCACTGGAGACAGTCAAGAACCATCTAGACACAATCCTGTGCCATGTGTTCTGGCTGGACCCTGTTTGTGCAGGGAGGTTGAACAAGATGACCCACTGTGGACCTTTCCAATCTTACCCATCCTGTGATTCTGTGAACTTCAAAAAAGATGAAGAAAGAGTGAAGGAACAAAAGGATGTAATACAGATGATGACCTTACTGATGGGCCTGGTGCAAGCTTTGGAATGCAAGAAACAATAGAAATGATGGATAGAAAAAAAACTTACTTGTTTGGCCTTGGCTAAGGGAGAAAATATCAACGTAGAGTGATCTTAGAAAGTCTGTTCACTCAAGTGATTTAATTTTAACTATCTGACTAAGTAGTAGTTTGGGAAGGGATGGGAGATGACATAAAAATGTGTTTGGTAATTTTGCCATATGATATAGAATTTGTTTATTTCACTCACCTTAATCCAGGAGCAAGGCACAATATAGTATCCTAGTTACCTTTCCTCAGGGAAAAATTGAGGTGATTATTGCCTAAATGAGAGTCCCAAGGAAATATAGAAATCAAAATCTTTTCTCAGACCCTGCAAATTAAACCAACAAAAATAGAAATCCATATCTGAATTGATATAGCCTCTGAAATCTGTCCATTTGTCAGAAGAATTCCAGTGGATTTCTTCCTCGGTGAAGAAGAGAAAAGATAGCCCCAAGTATGTAATGCATCAGAGCTAAGGACAAACATGCTGTGACTGCAGGAGCAGAAGATATTAACAGATCTACAAGTTTTTGGCCTGAGGACTGAGAGTGATTGGAGACTAAAGAATCACAAAGATCTGCTTGTTTCCCACAGTCAGCCTGAGAGCAGGAACAGAAGAACCGAACAAAGAGAAGAGCTGTCTGAAATGGAAAGCTTGAGAAAGGAAACAGAAATCCTAAACAAAAAATGAGATAAAATTAGAAAAGGAATGAACAGGAGAATGGGAAAAGTTTTATTTTAAAAAATACATATATTTTGAGCCATTTACAGCAGATGCCTCAAAACAATCTTTAACTTGAGGTGAGTAATCAGAATTTGCTGAAAATCAAATCTTTTACCACAATGCAAAGAAAGACTATAAACTGAGAAGTTACTTCAGATTTTTTTTTTTTTTCAGTTTAAGTAAATATTAAATAATTTTAATACATTTGGGGTTTGGATTTTGGTTTGGTTTTTTTTTTAAAGAATGGAGTCAGGCACATGTGTGGAGTTGTACAATTCATCAGCTGTCAGCACAGTGATTCAACAGAAAGAAGAGTTTTTAATTGGGAGATTGAGCTTTCTTTATTTTTCTGATTCTATTTCACTAATGCATTTACTGGCTTGGTAGAATTTGGAATAAATGGTATAACGTAAATGAGCCCCATAAACTCCTGTCAAAATGAGTGAAAGTTGTCATAGCCTCTTTAGGGGCAGAGGATGGATCCTGAGGTCTGGGTTCAGACAATCTGTCTGCTGTACATTGCTAAAGTAGGGAGAAAGGGGAAGTGCCATGGCCCCTTCAGGTCCAATGAGATGCTGGGAATTCACTGACGCTCCAACTTGATACTGCCTGCAGATAGTCCTGCATCAGTTAGACTCTTGATTTAGCCTCCTGAAGTGATGTGACAAAAGTTAGGTTTTGAAACCCAGGAATATGTGCAAGTTCTACTTCTTTAGGGAAAAAAAAGTACTAATTTCAGCAGAGTAAACATCTCCTATGCTTGAAGATCTTCCCTGTATATGAAACGGCAGCATATATTCCATTCTTTCTTGCCTTTGTCATGTTTGGATGCATATTACCTCTCAACTTGAGATTTTTGAGCAATTTAAATGCTCACAAGGTAAAGGAGGAGTTGGGGGAGAGGGGTGTTTCATTCTCATTAATATATACTTGAACATTTATTTATTTCCTGGATATTGAAAAAAGATTGTCAAATATTTGTAAATGTTAATAAAATGTGGATAGGCCAAACATGGCATAACACTCTCATCTGCCATGCTGACATTGCACTAATTAGATTTAGAAGAATTACTGCAAAATTAAAATTCTTTACAAAGAATACATTCTAAATGTCACCAGACTTGTCACAGATTTCAATCCATGTCCATTTACACAGATCCAGAAATCTCTTGTCCTCATTACTGTAAAATCTATATTGAGCTGATAAATAAAATTGCTTTAAGAGACATGTAAGCTGAGCTTTCCAGAAGGAACATCGGTTAGCACAGGCAGTATAACAAAGCAAGACCGAGAACCGTAAGTTTAAAAATTAGCTTAAAGTGATTATACTATAAGCACTTATTCTATATGTCCAATAGTACACATATTTCGTATACTGAAATAAGCATAAGGTACATGTATTATAACATACTACATTACATTTTACATTACAATATATTTCAGTAGTAAGTAATCATAGAAAAAATGTCCTACTGTGTCATATTCTGTTTCTTTATGACTGCTGATTACTCAACATTATACTGGAAACACATAAAATCTTCAAGGTTTATAAGCTAGGATATTATGTTGTGTTAAACATAATAGAGCAGGAGAGAAACCCATCTTTTAATTTTTTTTCTATTTAATACTGAGGATAATAATAGCTTTCATTGCTATCACAATTTTGCTCCAAGAATTTACAACAGTGTTGTTAACATGAAGGGAGTTTTTTCCTTTTATTTTTTCTTTTTTTTTTCTTAATAGAGCAATGTCCAAAAAAACCCTGGATAACATAACAGAGGTTATCCAGAATGCAGCATATGCATTACAGTTACACTACATAGAGGAAAGTGCTGTGTGACTTGATAAGTGTCCCTATATATAAAAGTCACAGGTCCTCAGCTCACACTCTCACTGCAATGGCATCAAAAAGCAGTACTCATGTCAGGTGAAAATATTCAGTGTCCCACAATTTGCACTGCAGTGTGTACATCTCATAGACGAGGATTATTCTTATGTTTTTTACAGCAGATCCAGACCACCAGACTCCAAACATAAATTCTGGGCTAGTTAAATCTCAACATTTGAGTGTACTTACAGGTGATCCATATGTTGCACAGCACTGAAAGGTCAAAGAATTTATGGATACACAACTGTTGCTAAAAGGGCTTTGAGAGCAGACATTAGCTCAGGCAAGGTTATAATATGATTTTCTTGCTGCTAGGAAATTTACTTATTAAAGGGAATATTGACTGTGCATCTTTGCTCACAGCCCACAGCAATATCAACTAAAGAAGCCAAGTGATCAAAAATGTATTCTGAGCCTGGCAAAAGCAGAAAACATGAAATAAAGCCTTGTTTTGCAAGAAACTTAAAGTGCCTGTAGCTTATATCAGAGCATGGAATTCTGATTTTCACAATTTTAGCAATGAAAGTAGTGTGTGAGACTATAGAGGTTGAGATGAGTAATTTTTTTCTTCTCACACCAGCTCCAGCAGCAGGAGTATACTCTTGCTCCTGCAGTAGGAGTTGCCTATACTCATCAAATACAGTCCTTTAGTACTTGTAGCCACTTTCTGATTTCCCTCTCACCAAAGAAATTACGAAACATTTAGTATTAATAACTATTCTTTCAAAATATTTTATTATAATCATACCTTAAATATCATCAGCATTAGTTTCAGCACCTTTGGTTCAATTCTTTGCTGCTGGTCACAAACTTCAGGAAGGTGGCAGATGTGAAAGGACAGGTGAAACAACTTTTATGGGAGTATAAACTGGGCAGTAGTTTGTTTCTTAATTCCTCCTCGCTTGAGGGCAATAAACCACAGAGGGAAAGAGGCAAGCAGTTAGCAGCTCCAGTAGTATCCCAGTGTGATGCCCTGCCATAGCCTCATGGTCAAGACTGGCAGCCCAAATGACAGCTGAAGGCAAAGTGTATCTTTTGTTTAATGAGTCACATAATATAAAAACTTCTTATCTCTACATCACAATATAGTGGCTGCTTATATTTTAAAGTTATCAGAAGGGGAATAGTTAAATATGTAAATAATTATTCTTAAATTAATTTTCCTCTTCAGAAAATTAAACCTGTATGAAAAATGACAATACTCTTCAAAATTCACCAGGAAACATCCTAGCCTGGCGTAGCCCTCAGACTGCTAGTGAGGTTCTGCAGGGCTCCGTCCTAGGCCCTGTGCTCTTCAACATCTTCAAAAATGACTTGGACGCAGGACTGGAGGGGATTCTGTGTGAGGGTGACCCAGCCTGCTTTAGCTCTCAAAGTAAATAAAGATGTGAGCTGGGAGGATTTTCCCACCGGGGACAGCTGCTCGGAGGATGAATCCAGCCCCGATGCTGACAGCGCTGGCAACTGGCCTCGTTCCTGAAAACCCATATCGGTGGAAACCTCCTCCCCCAAACTACTCCCTTGTCTTAGGCACAAGAAGAGTTNGCAAGCTCGCCCCCCGAGCGGCACAGTGAGCCCAGCGGCAATTCTGAGCAAGTTCTGAGACAATACAACACTGAGAGGAGCTGCTGACTCCCTCGAAGGCAGAGAGACCTCGACAAACCAGAGGCCTGGGTACCTAAAGGGAGCCCACAAGAAACGTGGCGAGAGACTTTTTACAAGAGCATGTAGTGACAGGACAAGGGGTAATTGCTTCAGATGGAAGGAGCACAGGTGTAGGCTAGATATTAAGAAGAAATCCTTGACTATGAGGGTGTTGAGGCATTGGAACAGGTTGTACAGGGAAGTAGTGGCTACCCTATCCCTGGAAGTGTTCAAAGCCAAGTTGCAAGGGGCTTTGAGCAAACTAGTCTAGTGGAGAGTGTCCCTGCCCATGGCAGGGGGTTGGGACTAGATAATCTTTAAGGTATCTTCCAAGTCAAACCATTCCATGATTCTATAAAAATTTCAATCCATCTGAATTTTTATGACAACAAAACTCTTCCAACAAAAACTTTTTTAACCAGTCCTATAAGGTACACAAATTAGGAGTACCATAACAAATAAAAAGAAAGTGACATGAAATTGCTTTTCCTGCTAAACTGCTTTTGCCTTCCTTTTGTTTCAATATGAAGAATCATTATCTCTTTAAGGCAAAATTGAAACTGTGTTTGTAACCATAGAAACTACGTTTAGTCACAAGTAAAATAAATGTAAAAGTTTACTGCATAAATTCCAAAATGATCACAAGCTATTAGTGTGCAATATGACAAAAATGAATTTAATTCTCTCTTTAAATAAACTGAGTTGGGGATGTAATCACACTTGTTAAAAGACTTGCCATATGAAGTGCAAATCCTTAATCCTTCTGCAATAAGAAAGCCACGAATACCTGTCTTCTCCTTTGCACCCTCCTTCCCACTTTATGGCAGAAATGAGGCATCCCAAATCCATAGCAACTGTCATTAAAAAGGAAGCACCCTTCAGGTTACTTGCCCTTGACACCCAGAGCTGCTTTGAACTTGACAAAGAGGTTTTTTTCCTTCTTTAGATTATAATGAACAGTATCTGGAGACTATTGGCATGGATGTGCAAGTATTCTCTGGTAAAAAAGGTATATAATACAGATTTTAAAAACAATTATCTACATGTTGTGGAGTCAAGGTCATGAGTCACAAGAACAAATAAATATTTGAAATATTCTTTTCCTTTAAACCTTTCTGCTTCACAACTTTTTTTCTGTTCACATTTTCCTTCTCTTAAATCTTGAAATAATTACATTTTTTTCTGATTTCTGTTATCTTTTCCTGCAATGATCGCAGTCTTCTATACCTTTATTAGTATTTCTTTAGTTCATGTGACTGACCTTGTATAAGAGATGGGTTGCAATAGAAACAAACATCAGAAGTCTTGGGACTCTTACTTGATCCTCCTTGCATGTCTAATATGTTCTCTGCCCAATTTCTGGTCTCTTCAGCATTTCTTCAAGCTCTGCTTGTATTTTTACCTTGTTCTTTCATCAGTTACAAAAATATACATACTCAATCCCCCACTGTGAAGTCCCACTCTGAAAGGTGCACACAACACACAGCTGTGCAGCTGCTTGTGGTCAAAAAGAAACAACAAAAGTTGGAGGGTCTTCAAAACCTGACAAAGTAAATTACACACTTGGCATGGAAATTGGTATGTTAGTCCCATCTTCGAGTATAAGCACTCAGCAGTGGATTTTGAATAAGGGGTAGAGAGAAAAAGAAGAGAGAGAGATTAAAGAGGGAAGGGAAGGGAAGGGAAGGGAAGGGAAGGGAAGGGAAGGGAAGGGAAGGGAAGAGGAATCACCAGTCCTGGCTTCAGCACTGATCCAGCTAACAGGGCGTCCAGGGTCCTGGGGCAATGCCCAGGCTTCACTGGGGTACCTTTTTATAGATAAGTTTTTCCTGTCCTGGAGTTAAGTTTTTCACTTTCTATGCAAATCAGTTATCACGGGCAGCTCGTTCTTCTAGATGTTTCTGGAAATGGGTTGGAGAACTATGGGAGTATTTGGTGGTCTTGATCCCCCTTACTGGGTCAATCTTTGGTCGACAGCCCATGCCTGCTTCTTGACCTCAGTCCTGCTGTTGCACTGTACTTTATTGTACTTATCTCCACAAGCCAGAGCAAGGATGTTTGTCCCAGAAAAGTGCTGTCCTATCTCTGCATGGTCCTCCAGCCACATCCTGTTCTTTCTCACAGCATTTTATTGCCAACAATTCTTGTCTATTATTACCAGCAATCCTTGGCCGGCTCCATATCTATGTGGCTATCAGTGTTTGAGACATACACATTAACCTCTTATCTTCTGGACTTCTACACCCACTCACATAATTTTCCTAGCTCTATTTATCCTCTCACACTTGCTGCTCTTCAGACATGTCACAAATGTAGCCCCTGGCACCCCAATGCCTTCTTCCCAGAGGACCATTTCATTGTACCAGGCATCCTCCAGTTCACTTCAGCTCTCTGTGTGGCTCTGAAGCTCTTCTCAGGAAAGTCACAAGGGGAAGACGTTTCAGACAGAATGCAGTCCCTCTAAAACCTTCAGGTTTAAAGACAAGAAGAAAACTGCTTTATGCTTTCCTCCACTAAACTGTCTAACTACAGAAAAACATCATTTGCTAGAATATAAATGCATACTTTTTCTTCTTCTTATTTAACCTTCATCTTATTCACATTTAAGCACCAGTGAAAGACAACTGGCTGTGACTGCGAGCACTTTCCCTGAAAGGGGGCACCAAAACGTGGGAAGCCAAGTTTCATCACCCCCACCTTCTAAGCAACAGACCTGTGTGATATAGAGGGATGCTCTAACTCTGGAAAGAGTACTTCATCTGATTGCCACAGCCTACCAGTCCAAAATTCCCTGGCAATGTTCGTGCTTCAAATCCTGTTCTGTACAGAGAATTTTGTATTGTCCTGGCCCATAGACAAGGTGCTATAGTCTTACACTGGAGAGAGTAGGATTTGTGCCATTGGCAACAAAAGTCAACCCCCTAGACACGGAAATAAAATCTTTCTTCTCTCCCTGAGTTTTTATCTTCAGGTTTGGAGTCCACTGAGCTATGCAAGCCCATATAGCTGCTATCCATTTCAATGTTAATGGAAGGAATATTCTACAGTTACAGTTTTCAAAGAGGGATCAACCAAGTATTAATATGACTGAAAATCTTACTAATGCTTTTTGACCGGAAATATCATTTAATGCCTTTGTGGGATAGACTTAAACTGCTACAATCAGTAGCTGAGCAAAGAACCTCTATGGCATTTACCTTGTAGTATGTGTCACTCCCCATGAAGACTGAAGCTTCATCTTTTGCTGCTCCAGTTACACACTGACAGAATAGAAAGTGTTACAGTTTTGGACAGAGATGGGTAAACTGTGCATTTTATCCTAAATCAATTAAACAGGAATAGCATGAAATCTTAGAGAGTGGTGGCATACCTGTCAAAGCAGGTGGAAAGGGTGCACAATTTTCAGAAAGATGTAAATAGGTTAGGAGGTGGAAAAGGTCACTATATAACTGTATGAAGTATTATCTTGGGTATCATATTTTCTAGATTTGCAGGTGTTCTGTGAAATATATGGTTCATCTCAAAATATTCTTTAAATAGTTTTAACTGGGGTATAGAAATGTGAGTTATCTCTGAAACCTTAGGCTGTTAAAAGAAAGACCTGGAAAAGGACAATTTACGTGAGCCTAAATTCTCAGGTTTTATCTGCATTTCCAAATCATAAAAGTGGGTCTAGTATACAAAAAAAAAGCATGGTATATAGTAAAGCATAATTCATTAAAGCATTAGTATTAGACACTGTATCTATTCATATTAGGTGACATTGAAAATTCGATATTTTATTTGGATTATAGTCTTATGTTAATAAGTGAGTTTGGATTTTAGATTTAATTTTGCTTCTTCCTCTTTCCTTCTGCACCTTTTCATATCAGAGCAATCACTTGTAGATTATTAATCTTACTTTTGAATAAAAGTCAGATATCCAAGTGATAGTGATGAAACATTGATTTTAAAATGCTCAAGTGGAACACTGTATCTATGCATTTTACTTCACACTAATAGGCTCAGAGTGAGACAAATCCTGTAGCTTCAGAGTGCTGCTTGAGAACAGTAAGTGGTTCATTCCCACAACAAAAAGTCAAGCATGGCAGTGCCACAGATGATGCAGTCTTGCCCCAGAGTAACTGGCTGTGCAGTAGTGGAGAGAAGGCAGGAGAAAGCAAGAAAAACTAGGAAGAAAGAGAGGAGAAGGGGGAAATCAGACAGGAGTTTGGGCAGGCCAGAGGATCCAATACTATTCATGTTTTAGAAGCAGAAGGCTAGGAGGACTTTCCAGATCCTCAGGCCCAGGAGAAAAGTAGTAGTGCCCAGTGTAGCAAGATGCTCTGCCTGAAGTGGGGGAAAAACAACTCAAACAATACCCTGTTCACAAAATTATTAGTGGTGAATAGAGAAGGGGGTATCACGCTGCTTTTGCTGTTGAAGAATGCTGAAACCAGTCTGACTCATCAGTCCCAAAGTTAAACACCTTTATAGTGAGGTGAAGATGTGGCAGATCTGATAAGGTACCTGATAAAGGAAGCAACAAGTTATATTATGCTACTACTAACTTATCTAAAGATGCTGAGCTGACACAGCTGGCCTGGAGACATATGACTGACAGTCTATCACTTCATACTATAAAAGCCCTGTCCCACTTTTTAATAGCANATGGGAGGGATCAACAGGGAACCAGCCAGTGAGGATGGAACAGGGGAGGGATTACAGACAACCAATGGGGAACTGAGGGCAGGGCTGTAGGGGGGCTGTGAGAACTCGCAATTCACGATGCTACACAGCAGGGTCTTCCAACACATCCTTTCTTGGGGTATTTGTGGAGATTCCTCCCTTGAGTGGGGACATCCCTCAGGGCTGCTCCTCAAGGCTGAGCAAAGGAGATTTGCCCCAGGTATCTGGTGAATAACATCAATCTCTACTTATTAATTGTTTTTGCCTGCTTTAATATAATTGCTTCAATATTGCTTCAAAAATAGTGCACTGTACCATACTAGTAGTTACAGCTACCTATACTGTGTGGTAAATAATTCCGGTTAAAATCTTCTTGTGCAACCATTGTCATAATAAATAATTTATTTTTATAGAAATTTATTTTGTTTGCCATCCTTAATCATGCAGGACAAACTCGTATAAAGATTCAGTCACACCTATGTAATCTTTTACATAAAAACCATTGATGGTCTAGGGCTAAGATTGGATACAGCCACACCCAGACTCCTCTCTGAGAAGGAATTTAGAAAGCAAGGGGGTCCATTCTCCACCTTGTGAGTCAACTGGAGGACTTCTCTAATACACTTTGTCTGAAGCTCCATTCTGACACCCAGTCATCCACACAGTACCTACACTGCATTGTAGGTACCTACACTGCTTAGCAGTAGAAGCTCCACTGCATTGCAGAGCTGTACAGTGAATTTGAAACATGTCTTCTTCTGGGGAGCAAGAAAAATTTATGGGTTTTACTGTTCTATTTTCCTAACTTTTCTTTGTATGTTACTAAAATGAAAACATAAGCATTGAGATGTCATTATATAACCACTCTTTTTGCATAATAATGTGCCTGTTTTTATTCCAATACCTGCAGAGGCTAAAAAATTTATGAAGTATATTAAAGTGGTCAGCTTCATCATTCAGTATTATGCCTAACTGAAACAGTTATCTTCAAATGGGGGATTAATCTGTTGTTCATATGGCAATCTGAATTCCTAAGATGCATTGTGTTTAGGGAATGCATTTACTTCTGAATCTGAGCTCATTGTTTATGTTCTTAATGCTCTTTTTATTTTGTTTTAATTGTTGGGTTTTTTCCTATAAAATCCTATTTCGCAAATTTTCATAGGATCAAAATTCCTCAGCTCAAAGATAAATTTAGTAAAAGTAAACAGCCTCAAGCAAAAATACAGTTTTGGGGATTTCTTTTTTTCTTCTTTTCAGTCTTAGAAAGCTAATCACTCTTTCTGTTTTGCAACACAGCAATCAACCCATAATAGCAATATGACCACTTCAAAAATCAGATGAGGCAGACTACATTTGATTAGCTTGCCTGAATGTCAGCACTCTACTGAGATGCCCTAAACTCTCCAATACTTGCATCAGGCAAGCAAAACGCCTGCAGAGAATGTTCCGTCTTGTACAGCAGTACTTGTAGGCCACACAAGTGATCTTAGGGAACCTTTGACAGCATTAGATTCCTTTACACAGGAATGGACTAAGTTAAGGAGACATCCATCTCAAAGATTATAGCATCTAGAAGTCATTTGGAAATTCAAGTCAGAGCTGGACACTGCTGCCTGGATATGAAGGAGTGAAGCAAGTTTGTTGCCACTGAATGTTCTAGAAGTTGTGTTCTTACTCATTGTTCTCATGACAACAGCAACAAAACAAAAACAACAGCAGCAACAAAGCCCAAACCTGATTAAAAGAATTAAAAGTAACTGTTCTCAGTTTAATTTCCATGTGAGAAAGGAAGAATTATGATATATTTTTTCAGGTAGGGGTCAAATATCTCTCTCCCTAGGACAAGTCCCAGTTTCTGAATGTTAGCCACAATTTGAAGAATATTTACCTCCAGATTTATTAGAAGAAATTGTTGGATTCCTACTCATATAAATTTAACACAAGAAAATCAGTTTAAAAAACAAAAAGCAGCTCTTCTGAAAAATATGTGAGTAGAGAACATCACATTTGAATATTCATTGACAAAGTTTTATGTGTCAGCCTTAGTGTCACAGATTTAATATAACGCAATTGAAAATTAGGAGTAAAATAAATAAACCCAAATTGCTTAGATGGAAAGAATTTACACTGTTAATACTTTATGCAGTGTCTTATTAAAAAATGTATATAACAATGATTAAAAAACGTGGCTTCAGGCAAATAAGTAAAAATTGAGTGCTGACATTGAAAGTTCAGTTTACACTGAAAGAAATTTATACAGATATTTTGTAATGAGGAATGGTAATAAGTCTTTCCTCTCTGAGTTTCATGCACAAAAATAACCCTATGAGTTAATCAGAAAGGACACTTTTTTTCTCATGCGTTTTTCTCATTGATCTTTACAACCTTATACTGTTCAGCATCAAAACAATGAAAGGGATAGACTGGGTAGGTTTTTGACTTTGTAGAAGCTTGAGCAGGAAGGGGTTGATGCATTGCTGTGCCTCAAACACCGATGACCATTCAAGCAGGCAAGTCAGAACAGCAATTGCCTGGAAGAGGGGAGAGGGAGGGGGGAGCATATGAAGGTATGGCAGCACCTTTCTGGAACCATTTTACCTGTTCAGATTCATGAGGACTGCCCAATATGCAGCACAAGCACGGAAGTAGGGTCAAGGAGCAGGCAAGACCAATGGAAGGGGAACAAGACCACATTAAGACCCTCAAAGCCCCTCAGCCCATTTCCAGAAAGGTCAAGAAGAATGGATTGCACGTGATAACTCATTTGAGTGAAGAGCAATAAACCTAATCCCAGGGTGGAAAACTTACCTATAAAAAGGTACCCCCAAAAAGCCTCGGTGGTGGCCCCAGGACCCCGGACACCCTGTCAGCTGGATCAGTGCTGGACCCAGGACTGGGGATCCCCTTTCCTCTCCTATCTCATCTCCCTTTTATTTTTCTTTCTTCCTTCTTTATTTTTATTCTTTGATGATGATGATGACGGTGATGATGATGATGATGATCTTGATGATGGTAAGATAGAAGCAAAATATATACCAATATCCATGCCAAGTGTGTAGCTTGCTAATGAACTTGTGGGACTTTTTTTTTGGACCCTTTTGACTTTTGCCATTCTTTTTCCACCATGGGCATACAGGTCTTGGTGCTCCATTCCTCCCTTCACCAGCATTTTGAAAACTGTACATTGCACAGTGCAGATCTCTGGTTTTAGATACAATTCTGGCTTCTGTGGAAGGTGCTGGCTTCTTGTTTAATAATCTTTATATTTTTTATATTCTGAAAAGTACCATAAAATCTGAAAATTATCTTGTTTTGGTGTTAATTTACAGGCTTTTCTGTGAGATGTCTTCCTTCAGCAACAGAAATCACCCACGTCTGGAGGCGTCATGGGAGGGGCATAAAAAGCACTGACACACAAGGAGAAATTTTTGTGGAGGTCATTAAGTGTTCAGGTATTGCAAATATTGCTGTCTTTGACTTTAAAATGGCATAATCCAACACCCACTTATCCTCTCTCTTCACATCTGAACGCAGAGGATCCTTTTCGTAAATTTTGGAGTGAATCCATTTGGATAACCACAAACCTTTTGTCTGCTTTCAGATGAAATATGAAGCATCTACCTGTCAGAGAGATTCAGAACATGTGCTATGGAAATGCCAAATTAATTAATTAAATGCCACACTATGGGTGTAATAAAAGTTGAATGTGCTTTATGTAAATAACAACCCCTAGGAATTTACAGCTGTTAAAATAGCTATAACCTTTACTTGAATTATATAGCCCCAAACTTCAGGTTTTAATTAAGTTTTTCCTTGTGCAATAATTTTCAATATGCTTCTGTTGGATGCAAGAATCAGTTGAAATACTTTACAAAGAAAAAATTGTAATTTAAATTGGAAAATTGCAGCCACATAACCCAAACAAAGGCTATTCTCTGGAAAGTACAAGGAACTGATCACTTGGTGAGCTGGGGTCTTTCAGACAAAATGGTTTTAAAATGCATATTCACATACTTAGAAGTGAGGAATACCTACAAAGTTATCAAGTTCATCCTAGCTGAGCAAATCCAGAGAGGTGTTAGCATCTAAATTAAAAAGCATCAGAACGAAGACTTTTGGGATGCTATTCTGAGAAAAGGGCTGATTTAAAGCCCAGATTAATCCACTATAATTTGAGACCATTTGTCTGCATTGCCAAAATGTAAAGTTTATCTCTGAGTCTTTATATAGGCAGTGTCAGGAGTCAGGTATCTCCAGAGAGTGATGCAGGTATCCAATAAGTTGAGTTACCAACTAAGTCTCTCTGTCTTTCTGTTAATTACTGAGCTCCCAGTTTTGGCACACCAACTAAGTTTCCTAAAATGAGTCTGATAAAAGACCCAGGTCTTTTAAAGTGAGTTTGTCCAACAGCTGAGATGTCTGCTAAAAAAAGCATTTTTGATCTGATATCTTCAAAGATGGGATGGTTTCAGAAGATGCACCCAGAAACAAGTTACACATTGGCCAAGGACAAGTCGCTGAACTCAATACAGAACTTAGGGATGTGGTACAGCCTGTAGAATAGAGAGACCAAACTCTTGGTGACCTATGAAGCAATGAAGAATGATCAAAATCGTGAGGATTGGTCAAAATCCTCTGATTGTGTCAGCCAGTACTTCATGCACCAATCCCACAGTGGCTTCATTGTCATTTCTCAGCAATGTCCTCTCTGCCCCACGCCAATGAAAGTCATATATCACTTCTGAGAAACATTCAAACCTAGAAAATTCAATCTGAAAAGCTGATGGGTTTACAACAGCAAGTCTCCTTGAAAACAGGAATTTGGGCTAGAAATCTTCTGTGTTAGTCTGACTGGCTCCAGTCACAGCTGGCTTGTGTTACCTGTGGGGTGAGACACAGAAGCTGTGTGACAATGCACAGGGCAGGGAGACAAAAGCAGATATGTTGGCATGTTATTGCCTTTGGGAATACTGCCCTACTGGTGCTAACTTTAATGTAACGTTGCCTTTCCCTGGTCTTAAAATTAAGAGCCAAACACAGGTAAGGTAAAAAGGGGTTTTTACCTCGGTATTTATTTAAGGATTTTCAAGGTGCACTACTTTGCTAAGGTGGAATGCGCTGAAATGCACGCTCACGATAGATCGCGTATACAATTTATAGACCTTGCAAATTAGCATATCTATTAAAGATTCTCCAAGGAGAGACTTGAATGATTATTGTGATATTCTCCTATCTCGAGGAATTCTCTTCTGGATGGGCCTTAGTTTACAGGATGTGTTCTAGAGAGGACCTTGGTTTCCCAGGATAGTATAGGGCCTTCCGGTTTCCAGGATGTTTGGTTTCTTAGTTTAACAGAATACTAGGACTATGTTAAGTTATCAGACTCAAGGAATTACAAGTATGTATGCTAAAAGCACTGAAGATACATAAAAGTTATATTAAAGTGTATATAAAAGGTATATAAAAGAAAAGGCAAAAAATCATCATGGCATCATTTTACTAAGAAATTTGATGAAGCTCTCCATCCTATGTAGCTTTTTACATCTTTACATACCTTAAACTGGATTTATCTTGGATTTCCATTTTGATTGATAATAATCTTCTATTTTTAGGATTAGATTATTTTCCTATTTCATGGGCTTCTCTAATTTCTACCATAAACTCAGGAAGGAAGTGTTAAAGATCAGTCACCCCAAACTCATTCCCAACTTCAAGAGTCCATCTCAGTCATGAACCAATAATGAGCTTCGTAGAGTTAGCACATTCAAATATTTTTTTCAGATGTGCTTTCAACAATCAACGAGAAATATAAGGTCCACTGAAAGACGTATTGCACTATGATCCAAGAGAAACAGAAACTAAGGCCCATGAAAAAGCAGACTCTACCTTTTAAGGAAAATAATTGTTCTCTAACCAGTTAAGTTGGGAAAAAACTCTTGGTCTGAAGATCAGTGAGGTCTGACAGCCTTTCAGCTCAGGAAGGAATAAATGGCTTCTGAGGAGAAAGGGTAATGCAGACTCTAAATCTGTCTGATGGTGTGATTGCAAGGCTCTGATGGGAGCTCATTTATACAGGTGAACTTCTCGATGTAAAAACTTTTTTCATGCTTTAGATGCATCTTGAAATATACGTCACTCACAAAGCCATACCTCTTTGTCAGAAAAGAGGAAATCAGCAGAATTTTTAACTGCTTTGGCTGCTGCAAATTTAGTATTGTATTTAGAGTTTACCCAGGTGTCATAGGCAAAAAAAATAGCTTAAACTGTGAATGTTAACAGGCATCAGATAATTGGGTGTACATCTGTCTGCAAGTCAATGTTTGAATATGAACTTTTGCACTCCCAAGCAGAAGTCTGCTGCCTGCTAGACAGAATGGGTATTGCCTGGCTGTAAATTCTGATAATGAAAAAAGTGGCATACCCTGAAGTCTCTTATTAATAGAGATGAGACAGAAGCAGCAGTTAGGAGGCTGATCAGGTATTGAGCCTGATTCTGAGAAGAATCAAGGAAAAAAAGTAAAACTTGTGGGTTGAAATATGATCAGTTTAATGATTGAAATTAAGTAAAATAGAATATTATTAAAATGATCATAATAATAGTAAAAAAAAAGGAGAGAGAGGGGCTTAAACCCCAAGAAAAACAGGCAATGAATATTACAATTGCTTAACACCTGATGAGAAACGCCAAACCTGTTCCCAAACTGCAATTGGCCCCTCTCCAAGTATCTCCCCCAGTTTATATACTGGGCATGACATTCTATGATATGGAATATTCCTTTGGCCAGTTTGGGTCAGCTGTCCTGTGCTCCCTCCCACATTTGCTTCACCTCCTCCCTGTTAGAACATGGGAAACTGAAAAGTCCTTGACTCAGGGTAAATACTGTTCAGCAACAACCAAAATATAAGTGTGTTATCAATGTTATTCTCATACTGAATCTAAAACACAGCAATGTAGATTTCTCAATGGATCTGACGCCTGGGGTGGCCACCTAAAAACAGAGACTAGATAAGAATAAGGGAATAAAGGTAGGTATTTATTTGAAGGACCTTCAAAGGTACACCCTGGGCAGTCCAGAGGCTACTCCTAAGATGGACCCTGGGTCACGAGTTCTTCACACTTTTATAAGTTTGGTTCATTTGCATATCAGGGTTAATTTTCCAATTACAACCTCAGTTCATGATGTAATTACCTCAAGTTTGCCCCCCTATTCAGAGGCTTTTAGTTTGCGCATTTTGGGGCCTGCTGTCCTTGAGGTGGAAACCTAGAGAGGTTTTTTTATGTCTAACCAGTATTGCAGTGTGCAACCCCTAAAATCCACCTTTCCGTTATGGCGAGTTCCCACAGCCCCCTGCAGCACCAATTTACATTATATAAGCCCATGTTTATGAGTTTCCCCTGTTCCATATGTATTATGTTCCAGAATGTTCTCCTCTCCTCGGTACCCCATTGGTTGTTTGTGTAAATCCCTCCTCTGTTCTATCCCCATTGGCTGTTCCCCTGTCGACTCCTTGCATGTTCCCTTTCCCTATGGGTTGTAGCCCTTTACCCCGCCTCCCTTTGTCCCAGTATAAAATCCTTGCACGTTGCCTTCCTCCTGGTCTCCTGCCTCTGAACCCTTCTGAAGAATAAACCTCTGGAACCCATGCAGCAGACCCCTCTCTCCTCCTTCGCCTCCGCCTGCATGCCTGACCACCAGCCTGGGGGAAGCTCCCTTGGATGAGGAAGCGGCATCCTTGGTTGTCTTTGTGTGTCGCCCTGCTCTATCGAGGACGCTGCAGTTCAGACCTCCGGGCTTTCCTTGCCCAGGCTTGCGCGCCCCAAGCAGCCGACCCGTCAGACTGCCGAGGGCATCCCAGTGGCTGGCCCGTGCCACCACAAACCAGCATGAGAGAAGAGTAGCTAGCAGCCACAAGAAACTTCAGAGTTACACTCCAGACAGTACAGGATTTGAAAAATATAAAATTAAAACCTAAGGCATCAGATCCATTTGGTATCCATTTTCTCATCACAGGTGGATGACAGATCTGCTGGTTGATAGCATTATAATACCTGAATTTTGGCCACATTTTTGTCAAATCCTTTGCTCTGTGCACGTGCTGCATTTCCTAGTGTGAGAAGTCCAACGTGGTGAGGCAGCTGGGCGAGGTCACACACAGCGCTGCTTGTGTGTAGGAAGAAAGGCTGCATTCTCAGTGGATCCATGTGCCACACACTATGCTTGGAAACCATTTTGACAATGTTCAAAAGCCTCAGCTGTGTATGTTAAACACAGCAACACATCTTGCAGCCTTGGAGTCTGCAGTTCTCCAGTTCTACATGCTTTGATATGCAATGAACTCATAATATATGTTTATGACAACAGTGCTCACCAAGCTTAGGACCGTGACATCAAAGTTGAAATACTTTGACTTCACTGCATGATTAAACAAATTTCTTGAGGAAAAAACGGAGTTATACAGACTATCACACACCTTTAAAGCATATTTCTCACATAAAGATAAAGATTGCCTCTAGTATGTTGCTGCTGGAAATGTTCTGCCAGGTTGCTATAGCAACTTCTGCTATGTAAATTAGCAAGAGCTTTATCACAAGATTTTTAGGTTGTTGGATTTGGGGAAAAATTCTGGAATAAGAGCTGAAGTGAGAAATAAGCTGGAGGAGCATCTGAGGGGACCAATTAGTAGTTAGCCATGGTCTAGTGGCAACTGGATATGAAATGATTTTTAAAACTACAGTTTTCAACATGATTCTATTTTCCCCTTACAGTTTGTACTGGCAAAGGTGGTGGCACTTAGGTTGAAGAAATTCCCTTTTAGGCCTTAAGCCATTTTAAATAATCCACTTATATTATAGAAGTGCAGAAGTGCAGAGGTGCAGTATTGGTAAACTTAAGGCACTTTAAGAGGCTAAAAACCAAATGAGAACCCACAGAAGATAAATATCTAATTCTAAGATTGCCTCAAAGTTGTTGAATGCTCTAAACTTTTGAAAAACACTGCAAGGTCATTTTTATCACTGTTCTGCTCAATAAAATAGCAATGTGACTGCCAGGGGATTCTTTCTCTAATAAGCCTCTCCATTTCAAAATGGACCATGAATTTCTGAATTTTCTGTGTCTGATCCAAAGTATATTGAAAGGCACCTGGTGACCTTAACTGATTTTGTATTAATCCCTAGTACATTTAGGGATGATTATTTAGTTTACAGATAGTGATGACCTACTGGTTAGAGATCCCCAGGATCATTAGTGTCCCTCAGTGAAATTATTAGGTGTACAGACAGAATACAGTAAAATGCCAATCCTTGTTTCCAGGAGAATAACAGACTGGTCAAAGAGTAAAGCAAAATGTAGGGGAAAAGCAGCTTTTTCTTTTTCTTTATAAAAGCATTGTGTCTGAGGTTGCCTGATAGTACTTTCCCATGTTAACTGTTGCTGTTACTGACACCAGGTTATTACACAGCAGTAAAAGGATAAGAATATATTGGGCCTCATGGATGGCTTAGCAGGTAACAGGGGCATCAAGAGCAAAAGGTGAAGTGGTTCAAAGAACTATCTGTCTGATAATATGTGTCCATTCGCAAAACATTTGAAAACTCCTATATTTACATCATTGGAGGGCAAAATATGATTTTTCCCAATAGAAAACATTTCAGACAAAAAAGCTTTTGCTGAACTAGCTCTTTCACAAAAGTCTGGGTTTCGTCAAAAAATAGACCCTTTAATGGTATAATTCAGGTTTTTTTCCAGGAATTAAAAAAAAATATGAAAAAAAACATGAGGGAGAGAAAAAATGCAATACAACAAGAACCTGTCTAGTAAAAAAAAATTGAACAGAAGAATGTTTTCAATGAGGATTGGAATAGAAAATATAAGATTTGATATGTACATATCCATCTTAATGATGCATGAAAAACCTTTCATGTACAGAGTTTTTCACTAGTTATTGATAAATGCTAGGTGGATTTTTTTTGAGAATTTCATGGCAAGTGAGGTTTTTTTAGTTTTGTTTTTCCAGTTTTGTTTTTCCAGTTTTGTTTTTTCACTATATGTATAGACACTCTGCCTACATAATTTTTTTCCCTGAAACATGGAATGATTTAGATTATACACCAAAAATAATTGAGATTACAAGTGCCAATGCAAACACTGATTCAACACAAAATTCACAATAATATTTTTTTTAATTTATTTTTTTACTGCCTGATTTACATCTTCAATCTGTTTGGTAGAAAAACTGTGTGTATTAAAGATACATTCTGTTATTTTAGAGGTCAAAAATGAAGCTGTCACTGACATTTTTATATCACCAGGGAGATTTCTAGGAAGGGAAAAATTTATATTTGCTGATATTTTGCACTAAAAAAAAAGTAATAGATTTTATTGATAAAGTTGCCACCAAAACTTTTTGAGATTTCCCCATGCTCCAAGTCATATATATATATGAAATTTTCATCTTAAAAAAAAAAAAAAGCTCTATTGAAATCTACCTATTAATATTTTCCACTATTCTCCCTTTTGAAGCTGTTGTTTCTTATTTCCTAGAGGATTTGAATTTGTGCCATCTGCATATCAATAGTCTAATAAATTCAGAGTGCAAGCAGTAAATATTTCATGTTTTTTTAAATATGGAAGTTAAATTTAATTTTACCTTTTTCATTAAAAATGTGATCCAAAAATCACTTTCTGATTTTCATTAGATAAGAAAGGAAAAGTTTGGATAAGAAAGAATGAGGTGAGACTGCTATCTGGTAAAAAATTCTAATTTTTCAGCATACTGCTTTGTATACTGGGCTATTGTTAGAAAGAAGAAGAGGGAAATAATCTAAAAGTAAAGAAGCTTTATAGGGAAAAAGAAAATAAGACATTCTTCTTATTTTTAATTAAAGATATAATAATGAAGAGAGGGGCATTTTTCCCTAGACCCTCGGATAAGAGGGTAGGACAGAAAATTCAGATGCTTCAAACCTACATTAAAAGAATTGAGTTATTTAAACATTATCCCAGTATGGAGGGCTTTGGAACTACAAAGAACAGGGTAGGAAAATGGCAAGAAACTAGGGAGGAGAGGAGGTTGTTGGTATTAGGATCGAAGTTGCCAGACAGCAAGATGAGTGAGAGTCTGGAGAAAGAACTTTGAGATTTATTGTGGCCCTTTAGAAAGTTACCAGCATAAAAAAGACTAGCATCATTCATCAGAAAAATCACATTTCTGAGCATATCAAAACTAGGGTAATGTTTCAATTAGCAACAAATCAAGGATGATAAAATTTGGTGTCATCTGTGTCGTTATTGATGACATCAGATGACATTTGCTAGGTGATAGCATTTGACATTGGTTTGGCAACCTTAATCTGAAACCCAGGTGGTCTGTTTGTCTGAGTTCAGAACAATGATTAATCAATAAGAATCAGGCACCTTCCAAGGGCTTCAGTGACACACTGCAATTTCCTGGGCACCCTCCTGGATCTGATAAGTCCTGCAAGTAGAAGCCAACAACTATTTGACATGGCTGAGCTCATCAAACTTTGGAAATGCTTCTCTGAGGATTCAGATGATATTGAAGAGAAAGTTTGGTACCTTTCCATGTAGACATGTACAGCTCCAAAACTTCTAAAACATAGGTTTTCTTACATTCATGTAAGCTCCATGGTACAATTTTGGTGTTATTCACACTAGATCTCTGCCCTGGGACAGGTTTTAGGCTCACTGGATCCCACTTTAATGTCTGAAGTCTCTACATTTTATTCCTCTCTTCCCATTTCCCCATCTGTGCCACTGCATACTTAATCATTTCAGATCTGTGATAGCTATCCTGAATCTCATTACAAAGTCAGGCAAAGAGAAAATCATGGCACACCGTAATGCTAATAAGCTAAATCAGGCTCAGACTATAACTGCCTTCCCTTTGCTGTTCAGATATGCGAGTCAGAGATGTTCTCAGCTAATTATTTAAAAGCTATGGCTCTCTCTATTGCTTAACGTACTCACTGAGCCAAAGCCCCAGTAAAGGTAGTGCTGATAGATACAGCACTAATTCCTGCTATCACACTTTGAAAACCATTTCCTCTCAGCTTTATGTCCTCCATATTGTCAGTCATAGTCACCTTTTGCATATGGTCCCATAATCGATTTTGCATTAATGTGTCAGTGGTCCTTTGCAGGGTGGGCTCCTGACATGTGAGTGTCTGCTGCTTATTAGCAGAGGTTCTTATGCAAGATGTGAAGCTGAGAGAGGTCAGTACTATGCTGATTTGATTTAAATATTAAACACTATTCGTGTCATCCTCTCTTCTGACTGGAAATCAATGGAGCTTTACTGCTCTGAAATGGAATGGCTATCTCGACAAATCAGGGCTTTTCTGTGTGCAATTCAATTAATACAGTACAATGAATTATACATAGCCAGTGAACAAGATGTTTGACATGGTCATAGAGCTGCAGATGAGATTTGGTAGGTGACCTACAGGCTCAGATCCTCCTCAGTGCATAAAGCTCCAGCTCTCATTGTGGGTTATGATATCCAGCAGACCTCACAGCTCTCCTTCCATCAAGATGCTGAAAGCCCTCCCTCTGTGTTCATAATTAGTATGTTCTATATGTAGCAGAATAACTTGCATGATTAACAGCTCCCTTTTACATACATGACTGCCTAACAACTAAACAAAGCATTTATTACGACAGAAAAAGGGCAAAGTCAATAGCAAGGTATTATTTTCACTCCTTGTTTCAGCTTTGATACAACAGAGATAATTTCTTTAAATAATGATTTTTAAAAAGTGCATTATTTGCTTTCCAATTAAATGCCCTATGCTTTAACAGGTGAACTGAATGCTACCACCCTTATTTTTATACAAGTGAGGCAGAGAATTCTGATATAATTCTGATTCTGATCCTACCCTGCTAAGTCAAATTCAACTGTACAATAAGAAACAAAGCACAAAGGGCTGAATCTCTAGGCAGAAGCACCAATGTGAAGCTGGAAAGCTTCAATATTAACCTGTGGTTAGAGTTTGAAACCTGAGACATAAAAAAATATCCCAGGATTTGTAAGGCTTTGTTTATACACCGATACTCAAATGAGACAGAATTTCCAGCTCAGAATTACTGAGTGTTAATCACCAGACAATTGTTGTTCTGAACTCCTGGTAACTATTTTTGCATCTTTTTCTGGAATTCTAATTTTCTACTTAACAGAAATGTGTCAAGACCTGGATAGATCTGATGTTAGTCCTTCCAATTCAGGCAAGAAATGATGCAGGTGATTTTACTATCATAGCCAGGGAACTGTGGCTCCAGGACTGACTGCCTGCGTGTGTTTACTCTGGATTTCATACAATTTGTGTTACTTTTTCAATAAACAGATTTATAAAAGAAACAACACTCATATTTCAGATATGCACATGTTCTATACTTACATGAAGGATCTCTGGACTTGATGAAGACATTCTTACTATAGAAGTAATAAATAGTATGACATTATCTGTATAAATTGGGGGATAGAAGAATAGAATCCCATAAAACATTACTTACTTTTTTTCAGGAAAGTAACATTTCTCCTTCCGTAACTCTGAATTCACAATATATGTTATATAATTTGCTACAGAAAATCACTTCTGCAGCAGAATGCCCAGCTGTGTCCTTAAAGCAAATTGTTTCATAGGGGAACAGTGCTCTCCAGTGATCAAAGAAGGGAACTGTTTTAGTCATAAAACAGGTAATTTTGGTCTCCTTTATTTTCTAAGCTTTACTTCCTTTTTTCCACAGTGATTGGTAGGATTATCTTCTGCATAAATATTCACATTTTCACTTCCAGGATTTTTTTCCTTTTTTTTAATAAAATATGTCTTGTGAGGCTAATTGTTTTATACACTTAGTTCTCCTTGAAATTCCCACAGCTCCTTATACACACTTCTGAGAACTTAAAGCATTTCTTGGCTAAATCACATGAGTATTCGCAAAGTTTTGTTTACAAAACTAGTGATCATTTTTGTTCATGAAAATTATAAGCCTATGACTAATTAATCATGAAATTTATTGGAAGTATATACTTTTAATTCAATTCAAAGTAGTTTAGTTTGCATTTTATTGAGAAATAAATTCCTGCAGAATTTTCAACTAAAGAACTACAGAGAACTTTATACAAAGTTTTGCTAATCGCATACTCTTAAAACATAAGGGGAAAGAAAAAAGGATAAATCTTTGTTTTCCTGTTATTCTTGTCTCTTTATAAGAGAAATACTAAGAACATGTTAGATCTTCACTTTATGTGAAGTACACGTGCTTTATATCAGTACACTTAAGCCAGTAGAGAGAAGGAACAAGACTCATCTTGGCATTTTATCCATCCATTAGCCAGATAGCTGGTAAGCTCAGGCTTCTGCTGTACTCGAAAGAGATAAAGAGCTACACCATCCCTTTCTAAGAGATATGAGATGAGCCATCTTCCAGAGATAACTTAGTGACTACAGAATGAGCCTGGAGTACTAGTGCAAATGTCCATCTGTAGGTGATGATGATGACTAGTTGAGATGAATGTGCCTCATGCTGGTAGACATGATTCAAAATACTAGATTCTGGACCAAGAAAATAATCCATCAATTGAGGAAAAATCCTCATTAAAACCAGAATCCAAAGCCATATTTTGTAAAATGTGTTTTAAATACTGAAATAGAATAGATTTGTTATTATACTCTTTTTTTAGTTGCCTCTATTTTCATGCAGACAGTCCCATGAGTGTGAAAATGCTAAGATGCAGTTTTAAATAATGTCATAACAGTACAGACTACAGCCAGGTAGTTCTTCAGAAACAGGACAACACTGTTCCATGCAGAAGTCTTCTTCCGGGGACTTTCACCAACTCTGAGCTATGGAGCCAGTTCCTTTTGAATCTTCAGTCTCTTGAAAGCACAAACATCTGCTTGAGAAGATGTGGTTGTATTCTAAATAGCTATTACTGCATCATTTTCATGTATCTTAGGGTCAGAACCCAGGTGCCATGTCTGGATTAGTGCAGGAAACTGCACTAGGCTGGATCTGTAGGATGAAACAGCTGGTGTTGAAGCCTCAAAGTCCTCATCATATGCACTTCAGAAAGGTTTACCAGTCAAGTTCCTGTCTGGCCCTACAGACCAAATGACCATCAGTGACCAGATTGCATTAGCTGTGCTACTGACACACTTTCTCAAGCTTGGCTTGAAGCCAAAATGAATCCAGTTTGAATATCCCACTGCAAACTCTTCATTGTAAACCACATTACAATGCAAACCAAAATGAAACAAAAGAGAATTATTAGGAGATATTTTCCTAATATGGACTACATGAATGCTAACATGTTCAGTGGAGACACTTGATGTTGCATGAGTATTGCTACATTTTATCTTTAAACTGCTGATGGGACATTTGGAAGCCATTACATTTTACAAAGTGATGATGTTCCTCTTAGTTCATAAAAGCACCTTTAAAATTAAAAAATTACATCCATATCCATGTGTGCACTTTATACAGGGTATTTCTATAGAGTGTATTTCTATAAAAGTTACAGTTAAAGATCTAACACGTATCTGCTACTTTTCCAGCTTCACTTTTTAATGATTTGAAATATGTTAAAAACAGGCCTTCTGTGACATCTGCCTTTAAAACTATAAGATTATTTTAGCTGGTAGTAGTGTATTTCAAATGTCTTCCTATACACAATAATATGTATTTACTGTATATGTGTGTTTACTATATATTTGTGTTCATTCTAGTAAAAAGATTTTGTGTGATCAGCCTGCAGGCCTAGAAAAGACCTTCTATCACTAGCAAAATTACATATTGCTCCTAACCCATTATGAGAAATACCTTTCAACTTCAAAGTCAAGCTTATGTTCCCAGATACCACAAAGATGGCATTTAGAAGAACACAGTTGTTTTAACCATGATGTTCTAAGGACAAAAGAGAAGCAAGATTTATGGACTGATATAAGGCAATAAGAGGCAATGAATACTATCGTAACATCTATACTTATACTGCTTACAGCTATTTTCTGTCCCAGACAAACTGGCATACTTTTAGCCGTGTTCATACTTTTACCAGCCAGAACTGTGGCCACAATCAGTCTTTTCTTTGAGAAAAATTGTTAGCCCCTGCAAACTGCCATGTTGTAACTAGGTATTGTTTAGGGAAATGATCATGAGTCCGTGACCAAAAGTGTTCCAGGGCCCATTCTAAAAACTTTATAGAAAATGCAATCATGTGGCAAAACCCATGTCCACATCTGGCCCAGTTTAATTTTTGAGTATTATTATTTGAGTAGTATTATTTGAAACTTACCTGCACAGTGCTACCAAAGTTTTAATCCCTGCACACTAATCTTGGTTAAGGTCCCATATTTATATATATGGAAAGCCACGTTGAAACAGAAGTGCATGGTTTCAGGGGCACTTGATATTTCTGTCATCTCCTTAGCTTTAGAGCAATAGGCATTCTCTTTAAAAATAAAATCTTGAATAAATATCATAATTTCACTATTAGCTCAAGGGAAGTGGTCACAGCACCAAGCCTGTCAAAGTTCAAGAAGTGTTTGGACAACACTCTCAGACACATGGTGTGATTCTTGGAGTGGTCCTGTGCAGGGACAGGAGTTGGACTTCAGTAATCCGTGTGGATCTCTTCCAACACAGGATATCCTGTGATGATTCTATGATTGAATCAAATGAGATATCTTCAACTGAGGATTTTTTTCCCTGAATATTCAGGTAGTTGAAAACTCTAGACAAACAAACCATGAAATTGATTCAGAGACTGTTTCTCTCAAAGCACCTCTCCTCCTCACTCACTCCCTCTCATTCTCCCTCTCCTTCTCTTCTGTGAATATTCCAGTGAGTTTTGTTCAGTCTCCTTCATTCCTGCTTTCATCACTTTTGTGGGAGTTACGGCACTTCATCTCTAAAGATTGGTGACATGTGTGTTAAAATGTTTTTCTCTAAATAGTGATTTCAGTCAAAAAAGAGAAATATCTTTCTCATTCACAAAGAAGTAGAATAGCAAGAATAGAACCTTATGACTTTGGGATAACTTATATATCATTTAACAGTATCTTAAAAACAAGTACTGGGAAGAAGAAGAAAAAGAAAAAGAGACAAGAATTCAGACTTGGGTATTCTTTGTGGATTTTATTCTCTGAAAAATAAAGACTATTCCTTTGAAGAAAGCCACTCTAAAAAGAGATTTCCAGGATCTCTACTGAGAGTTCAGAAATCTTCATCCTTGATTCCAGTAAGAGATTAGCTTATCCAAAAGCTAAGTATAGCACAAAATCAAGACTCTTCTGAAGATCTATTTGTATTCAGCATTAGTCATTTTTTTGTTTTTCTTGTTGCAGACATAAAAATGTAGTTGCCTGTCACATGTGATTTCTGATCTAAAAATGTTACAGAACAACTAACTTATGCCCATCTAGGGTACTCACATACGTTGAATTAAAGCATGATAGCTGAAGGTTATTTTTTCATTTTCTGAAAACTGTGATGATGTCAAACATGTCCTTGCATCTTAAGAGGAATTATATTCAAATTTTGGTTTGCATTGTTTTTGTTAATAAAAAAAGTAAATTGACTATCTAGCCTTTGAAAATATAATAACTGATTTAGAAAATTAGTTTTGGGGTCAGGGTCCCTGTTTACCTATATCTGTAGTCCTACTTAAATATAAGTTATAAGAATAATCCAATAAAGTCAATAAGCATCAAGGCTGATGCTTTTTATTCCATTTTAGTTATTTTTTGTGGAAGATGGATGTCCTAACCTTGGTAAATTTAGTCTCTTACTCTAAAAGTTGTTTCTCAATTTAAAATGACTTCTTGCAGTGACCAGGAATATTTCTTGGTACTTGCTTTTCATTTTGGTGTTGTTAGAGCTCCCCAGTAAGCTACCATTGACCTCCCATTGCCCTGTGAGCAATGTTTAGGCGACAATTTTTGTAAAATCACAACTTCAGAACTTCCAATTTTCCACATTTCTTCCTAAAAACAACTCAGTCAGCCATCTGATGCATTACTAGAGGTGAGCTCTTTCCCCTCATCAACATGGGCTGACATCTCACAGGTAACAGGTCAGTTTCAGAACCATCTCTGCAATGATTTCCTAAGTTCTTAAAGGGCTTGCAGATAATAATCCCCCTTCTGCCACTCTTCACGCTCCATACTTATATATCTAAATGGTCCTTTTGTCCTTAGCTTAATCTAGGTTTAACATTCCATGAATCATTACTCACACAGTCCTTACAGCACTCCGTTACTCTTTCCTATACATTCTCCATTTCAGTTTTCTGCCTGTACTGTAACTCCTGACTGCAGTGTCTTAGTGTTCAAAGTTTATAGTACTTGACAGCTACTGGTAGCTAAGAGTGCCACAAAATTTTTGAAGTTATTGAGAATTGTCACTTGTGCTTCATATTGGCTGGGAATACAGAGAATTTTCTTACTACTTTTTTTTCTTCCATTCACTAATGCTAGTAATACCACCAAAGTCCTCTTCTATGGGCTATTCTAGGAGTTTTCTGTCTGTATCCCAAAAATTGTTACTGATTATATTAGGCAAATTCTAAAACCAATAGCATTTTGAAAATTCTGTTTCTAATCTTATACCCAAATGTTACACAACTTTTATTCCTTGGGTTACTCTGTGTATTGAAAATCACATGAAGTGTACTGACCTTTACATTTTCTTGGGATTACTAATTTATATACACTATTTGTTTCTTGCGCATCTGCTCTTTACACTATGTTTTGTATATTTTTATTCAGTTCTCTTTATTCTGACTAGTTCAATTACAGTTCTGTTTATCTTTCTTTTGATTTTCAGCTTTGATATTCATGTTCATATTTTGTGCCAAAGGCTAAAAAAATCTCTGAAGTTAGAAGATTTTAACAGCAAGCCAAAACTATTGGAGAAAGTTTTTATATTTTCAAGTATTCTGAGGAGGTTTTGTAAAGGGTAAAATTGAAATATGTATCAGATTCAGTTTTTAAAGTACTTCAGCACTTGCAGTATTAAATCCCATTATCTTGGAATTAGACCAAGTTGCTGAAGTGCCTGCAGCAGATTTAAAAATGCATCATAGGCTCCAGAGTCACTTAGTGAATGTCTGTCCTGCAGATGAACTATTCATGCCCCAAAACTTGCACAGAGATCCACCAAGGCTCATATAATACCCATCTATTAAACTACTATTTGCAGACCAGTGTGATGCTATGATTTAACTGTTTATACATTTAAGTTTATATTGGGGAGGGGAATCTCAATCCATCCCACTCTTACCAGTTTGATGCCAGTGCCAGACCAAGATGCCAAGAGCATGGAGAGGGATTGCGGATCAGCAGGAGAGCACCTGAAAGGCATCACAAAGGAGTTCCAGCCACTCCAGTCTGTAAGGCAACTTCATCGGAGCCCTAACTCAAATGCCTCTGTGGAAATGCACGTCACATGGGGAATAAACAGGAGTTAGAGACATGCACACACCTGCAGGGCCATGACCTTGTTGGCATCATTGAGAGGTAGTGGGATGTCCTATGACTGGAGTGTTGAAATGGAAGGACACAGGCTCTGAAGGAAAGGACAGGCAGGGAGACAAGGAGGGGATGTCATCCTCTATGTCAATTACCAGCTGAAGTGCATGGTGCTTCCTTTGGGGATGGATGAGGAGCCAACAGAGAGCTTATGGGTCAGGACTAAAGGGGGGGAATGGACAAATGACATTACAGTGAGGGTCTGCTAGAGGCCACCCAACCAGGAAGACCAAATGGATGAAGTTGTCTATAGACAGACAAAAGCAGCCTAATTGCTCACAAGTCCTAGCCCTCATGGGGGACTTAAACATCCCAATAGCTATTGGAAGGACAACAGAGCAGGGTGTAAACAGTTCAGGAGGTTCCTGGAATGCATTGATGGTAACTTCCTTCTCCAAGGGATAGAGGAGCCAGCAAGGAGAGGTGCTATGCTGGACCTTGTTCTTATCAACAAGGAGGAGCTGACAGGGAATGTGAAGCAGCCTGAGCTGCAGTGACCATGAAACGGTGGAATTTGAGATCCTTAGGGCAATGGGGAGGTCACACAACAAACTCACTACCCTGGAGCTCAGGAGAGGGGATTTTGGCCTCTTAAGGTACTCTGCTTGGCAGAGTACCTTGGGATCTAGTGGAATGTGTCCCTGACCATGGGGTTGGAACTAGATGATTGCTAAGGTCTCTTCCCGAAACCATTCTATGATTCTGTTATTAGAATACAGCCTGAAGTACAGATGACTCTTCATCTGTAAACGATAGCAATAGATGCCATGGTCAAATCAACTTAAAACTACATTCCTCACAAATTATTCTCACAGTTAAGAGATGATGTTTTCAAAGAGTTGAGAGCTGAATGTCCTTTGACAGGAACAATTCTCTTTGTTCACACATAATTTTCACAAAGAATGATATTCACAGATGAGAGGTGTTTGATTTCTACAGCACTTGAATTCTACTCTTGTCCATGCATACAGTGCTATACTGTAGTTCTAATGTTTTAAAAGTTTACTATGCAATTGGAAAAAGAAGTATTGCTACTGGTTGGATTCCTGAAGACAGAAATATCAGGTTGTCCTATAGACAATAAAGTTAATGAAACATGATTTATTTTATATTTGAGTCCTATTTCATTTATGCCACCCATATCACCCTGGTAAAATTACCTCTGCTCCACACCAGATAATCCTTTATGAGCTACACATACCAGAAGAGAAAAACATGCGTTGATGTTGAACTACATGCATATGAAATGGCTGCTTGTTACTAAAGGGAATGTGTAATGGCTGATTGCACTCCCCATTGGCCTCAAGAGAGGCACTATTTTGGCCCTTTCTCCCTTTAATCAGTAACCTTTTCAGTAAATTTGTAGGGACATCATTAATTATCTTGAAGAATTCTACCCAGCTTTAAGTGAGATTAAAATTACCCAACATGTTTCAAAATCATCAAGGTACTGACTTACAAACTTAGTGGAACAGACTTCAAATTAATCTCATTTTATCAGGAAAAAATGCTAAATTTTTCATTCATAATAATCATTATCAGTAATTCTTCTGAGCACAAACATGGTATAAAATGTAGCAAATTGCACCTAGGAGTCCTCTGTTAATGGGGGACAAACACTAAGTTTATCTATAAAGAGTTATAACTTTAAAAACAAACAAACAAAAAGAAAAAAACCTCAAAAACCTGAATCTGTTCCAGTATGTGCTCATTTTCTCATCTCTATTTATTGAGTTCCTGAATAAGTTATTCACCCACAGTTCCCAGTGTGTGATATTTTTCCACCAACAAGACAGAAAACAATACCAGAACACATTTGGAGTCTTTCTGTTCTTTTACCTAGAAGCCCTTTGTGTGTTTTATTTATATTTCTTCCATCCCAAGTAACACAAAATCAATCATTTATTATGTGCATTTCCAAGCAGGAAGCTCAAGGTAGAGATCCCAGGAGCCTCTGTGTTAACATTTGAAATTTGAAAAAACAGAGATATAATAGAGACTACTTGGAACTTCTTGTTCTGTTGACAAAAAGCAAGTGAAGCAGAAATTCTAGCTGTAACTGCTCAGCACTGGTAACTTGAGACCAAGAAATGATCTGGCACAGAGGGAAAGAAGGTCCAACTATGAGAAGGGGTTGGAAGGTTGGTAGCAGGAGCACCAGAGACACAACACTCCTTTCAAGGGAGTGAAGTTTCATGCCTTGGCAAAGAGGTAAGGTGCAGCCTCAGCATTGCCTTGTAGATACCCAGGAACGGGAGCACTCAGGGGCCCGGGCTCAGTGGCCACCTTTGTGCAGCAGAGCTGGCCTGGGGGATGCACCCCCAGCCAGGCTGAGGTGCCCATGAAGCTGCTGTTGGGACTGCTGCTGGTGCAAGTGGACACAAGGAATGTCCTTGTGACCTATATTTGCAGACTCTGTGTAGAAACATGTATTGTGATGGGACTTTAAGCAAGCATTGTTCATTAATTTTTTCTGTTAGATTTAAGCACAAATGTGTTTAGTTTTCCTTGAGGGGTACCATAAAAATTCTCCAACACAAGCCTCTTCAAAAAGAAGCTTTATTCAAAGGACGATTTTCAGCTAGTTTTGGTTATAACTGTTCTCTGTCTGGAGAAATAGTCCAGTTTGTTAGCCTGTATGGTGAGAGATATTTGCCAGTCCCCCATCTACATTTGTGTGGTTCTGCAGAAGATCTTCATTGAAGTTTAGCCGTATTATATATACAAATGGCAAAATGTGTGGGTAAGTTGAAAACAACAATATTTTTTTCATAAATGCAGGACTACCTTGCAGGTAGGATAAGAGCTTGGTAGCCAGTGTCAAACCTAGAGACCAGGAGGGTCATTGTGTTGGCTACTGGATGGGCCATGGGCAGCTGTTGGGGAGACCACTGAGCCTGGGGGTCAGCTGAGACACCCATCTGTGTGTGTGTGTGTGTCTGAGCATGAAGAGAGGGAGCTCAGGGCATCTGGGAGCAGCTACCAGGGAAGTCTGAAAGTATAAGCCTAGTCTGGAGGGATCCATAACATGCCATTAGACCTCACAGTCATGCAATATCGTGGTCATGTAATAGCTGAGACATATGTACTCCTCATGTAAAGCTATTTTATGTGCTAGATTTTTTTCTGTTTGGTTTGTCAAGAAGTGTTTCTAACTAGTGGAACAGTTTCAGTTGAGTCAACTCTGGGCTCTTCCTCCATGTTCACATCTCTTTTGCATATGGAATGTAGAAAAAGTAAATTTCCCCTAGTGGAGAAATATACTGATGTTTTCTAGGGAAAGCTAATGCTTTCCCATTCCTTCTCCATTCTCACCCACTTTATGTCTCAAAAGTATACTACACTGGTCTCCAAACATGCCATTTTTCTACTATCCTCAGTCATAAGATAATGTTCGATCAGAATGAAGGTTTCCAGGTGTCGGCTCCAGGGATTCCTAGAGAAACACGTTTTCAAGAGAAATAAGTAAAGCCCCTATGGAACATCATGTACACTGTTATTTAAAGCCAAGTAAAATACGGCATCATGCTAAAAAGGTTATTCAGCTTTTGAGAGCCTGAAATTCAGAAGCCCATGCAAGGGGCGCTAAAGGAGAAAACAAATATTTTAACTTGCTTTTCTGGTAGAATGGTGCTTGGCAACTAGTTTTTGGGGACTGCATTAACACAGCAGTGCAGGCAGAGTCCTGCCTACAGCCCTGTTTATCTTAGCACCAGTATTATTTCTCTCGGTAGAAAGAACAAAAAAGTGTTTTAAAATGTGGATAAAATTCTTCTTTGTTTGAACCAGGGATAGCCATAACAAATATATCTGTATGGAATAGAAATTAAGTAGCAGTGTACAGCACTAAGACAGCATTGCCTTCATGGAGTTGAGAAGTAGCAGCCTGAATAATTTGCTGCCTTCTGTCTTGTGGTAACTCTTGCACCCTGCATGAGCTAACTTTACACTGAAAATGCATTTGTCATTTTATCTGACAGTCATCTCTGAAGGATTGTCAGTCTATTGATCTCCTTTTCAGACCAACAATCTGCTACCATACTGAGAGCACTCTGCGCTCCCGCCGAAGTGTAATTAAGATTATCCTGTGTGAATGCTCCCTTTCACCCCTACAAAATTTGAAATAAACTACTACATGAAAAGTGATCACATAGGTATATAATTAAATCCTTTAGTAATAATCTCTTTAGTTAAGTCAATGCAATATCTTATGAGTAGAAGACCTGCAGTTCACAATTTGAAGAGTCTTGGTAATTACTCTATTCAGAAAAACCACTGTGCCCACACAAAGCCTTCTCCAGATGGAAGCATATGCAAAGATTTGGCTTGATCAGTACCTGAATAGGATGTGCGAGTGAACACTGACTGCACTTGCATCAGGGACTGATTCACTGAGTAGCTTTCTATGTCAGCTAAAATGATGTTTCAGGGTAGGATATTCTTGAACATGCTGCATTTAGATAACCAGCTTTTATTAAAGGAAAGACATCTTAGCAAAGGACACTGACACAATTTTTTTTTTTACCTAACTTTCGACAACCTAAATAACCTTAGGGCTGTTGATGTCCTTTCACCTCCTTACAGTCTCTCTGTATTTTCCCTTGCATGCAGGATTCTTCCCTGGCCTCACTCCTACGCAGATCTGCAGTGCTATTTTCCATGGCAAATAGCTGTCACATTCCACTCCAGAACAAACTACTCCTCTTTGATGGGCACGGTGCTATTTCCAAATGAAGTTTGCTGGCTGTTATATTATTCTCCGGGGTGAAATGAGATATATAGTCACGAAACATCAAATGGAATATTTTCTCCTGAAAAGAGCTTTGATAATTCTCCCTGGTGAACGCCTTAACTTCCGGTTGCCCGATCTTCCTTATGAGAGATGTTTATAAATTCCAGACAGGCCCTGCAATATTCTTCTCAATAATTCTGAGGCATCTACACTAAATTAACAAAACAGAGGAAGAGCTGGGCACTGAAAGGCTAGATATCATTTGTAGTATTGTTATTGGACTAGTTTCTAGCATCCTATTAGCCTAACTGAATTAGCACTCTTTCCAAACCATTCACAGGTATGGTTTGTGAATTAGCCAATGCAATGTCCATTTTCAATACAGTTTGAATGCAGCTGCTCTGAAGTGGAAGCAAAGACTGTTTAACAGCAAGATGTAGCCAGATTTTACCACTTGGTCTCAGAATCAGAGCTAGTGTCCCAGCCTAAATGTCACCTTAGGATCAAGTGATCATTTTAGTACATAGCCAAGCACAGTATAACAGTAAAAACCAGTAATAGGTAATTTGTCTATGTATGTGTCTAATAATCCAAGACAGTATTTACACATGTGGTAGACTCAATTTTAGTTGAAAAACCTATCATACATGGAGATACCCTCCAATAGGCCTAAGAAGTCAGGTAGATGAGTCATTGTTGTTCCCTTGAAATCCAGGTGGGTTATAGGTGTCCTCCTGCCCCAGAACTAGGTATGAATGTTTGCAAACAAGTCTACATCTCAGTTACACACCGCTAAGGTAAAATTAGGCTTTCTGTAGTGAAGTAAGAATAGAGAGATCTTGCAAGAGGTCTAGAAGAGTCTCTGAGAATTTTTGAGTTCCAGATTAAGACATTTCCATTTAGGTGTCTACATGGAGTTTTAGGAGTTGATATCTCATTCTTATCCGTAAGGAGCTGAGTTCAGTTCACATGTCCAAACATATGTGCTTACTGTCATGTGAAAATATGACAATAAGCACAAAATATCCAAGAAATTCCACAGAACTGGCACAAATGGCAATGGACTTACGGAAGACAACTAGTCAATCTGGATGAGTAACTGGGAACCAAGAATATCTAAACAATTGCATCAAAATGCACATATTTTCCCATAACTAATGCTTTCTATGAACATAAAATAAACTAATCAGACCATATAAATGGCCCATGGAAAGATGTGTGATGTAGTTGACTTTCAGCATCCTATTGACCAACCTGAAGGTCAGAGAGCCCAACATGGAGGCAAAATTAGGCTTTATACTTTTAGCAAAATCTGGAGTTTTTCCCCTTTCTTCTAGCTTCAGATCTCAGTTAGAGAATATGGTAACACATATCAAAGGCACTAAACAATGAACAGGAATAATTTATAAAGAGTTTTCTTATTATTAAAATTTTTAATGTTCAAACTCCAGTGTCAGTAGTGGTAGAAGGAAAGTGTTTTTGTAAGATAAAGCTACAAAGGCAGATACTGTTGAAAATAAATGTGGTAAAAAGGACAAAAGACAGATTTTTGCAGAAGAAAAAACTTTTTATAGTCATTAATTTCCAATTATTCCCAGCAATAAATGAATAGAATAGTGAAAGTTGTTAGTATAATTTCCTATTCATCAGGAATGCCAAGTAAGAATGATCACTTACCATTTGCATATCATTGAAATTAATGCCACTTTCATGTTTTACGGAATACAATAAAATGTTAAAAAAATGTAGTCATTAAGCTATCAATTGACAATACATTAGCAGCTTTCTCATAATGCTTTTAAGTCAGAAGGACACATAACAAGATTGAATTGCAGGATCTTTGACAATCAGTTTCTGTTTCAGGACAAAAGCAACTGCAGCCTATACTCATTACACAAAGGAGAGTTCAGCCTAACCAAAGCCAATGGTCATTTTATTTTCAACTCACCATGTGCTATCCTATCCAGTCTTTTGGAATAGTGATTTAGTTTATATCACTGTGGATGGACAAACACATCCAGATTTAACCTTGAGCTACCCTGAACTGCTTCTGATACCCTGTATATCTCTGTTGTACTTATTAGAATCATAATAATGAAAATAAGTTCATAAATAGCTGTTAGTATGTGTTGCTCCCCAAGGGAAAGGGAAGGTGACAATGAGGCAGGCAGGGCACTGTCCCCTGCTACACAAGGACAGATTTACAACTCTCAAACAAGAAGAGCAGAGCAGGCTGGTGACAGAAACCAAAGTCAACCAGTAGCACAGTGACAGCCAAACATCTCTGTAGCTCCCAGCTTATCTCCCAACAGGATGATATGGGTTAAAGCTGCACATTGAGCATAGGCAGCTAGACTCCTCAGAGAGGGGTGTTGCAGAGCTTGTAGGTGCACATGGGGCCCTGACATCATTTCCTGGAAAATATGTCATAAAAGAAAGAAAAATTTAACAATAGTCATAAAACAGGTTACAGTATATTTCTGAAGTCTGAAAGACCAAAAAAAAAAGTGTATTTGAAGTCATTCACCTGATGTGTTCATGGATTGATCCAAGGAGGTTGCTCCCTAGATTCCTTCAATGAAACCCTGAAACAATCATTAATGATTAAAAATTAACATACAGTGAGGACTTCAGGAAATGGCTTTTCTCCTTCTCAGCCCTGCCTCCATAGTGACAGGCAGCCATCTCCTACTAAGGGGGTTGAATACTGATCACCAGTTTTGAAGTATTCTGCAGGACAGATTGCTCTGAGTACTCTGCGTATGTGGAAGCAGCTGCAGCAAGCCAGGTAGATGCTCCTTCACTGATAATGTCAAGGGTGTTTAGAGCTCATAACCTGGAGTTGCAGGATACCTTGCAGCTGTAATCATTCCAGGACAATCAATTTTGTAAGATGCAATTCTACATCATAATGACAATAAAAGTGGTCCTCTAATACCTTGGCCAGGTTGTAATTTTTTGAGAAATGTGTTTAAATTATAATATAGTTGTAATGACCGGAGTGTTCTGCAGGGCATCCCTGATAAATAAACCATTCCTGTGACTTAAACTATGAAAATTCCAAGTTCCATTTCTGCCAGATTAATTTACAGGAAAATGTAAAGACAGAAGATGCTTTATTTTATATCTGAGTCAGAAAAAGAAACTCATTGTGAAAGAGCCCTACCAAGTATGACAGGGTAAACTCAGCAATTTTAAACTGATAGTAAGAAAGCTGGAAAAATTCTCTAGGGGAACCCAATTTATTCTCATAGATACGACAGATTTAGGCTGAAGAGTTCTTTTAATGAAGGATACTTACTTAGAAAGTGGAAATCACTTCATTCCCATGACAGGGAAAAATAGAATAAAAACTGCTTTCAGAAATGAAGGGGACTAAGCAAGTACAAGAAAATACATAGGCCGAGAGTTATTTAAGAACACAGAAGATGTTGCAATACTCTTCAGAAGCTAGCTCTTTCTAAAATTTTCTGTTGGAGTTTAAATTTCCTTCTAAATTATTCAAGAAATGAGAGTGAGCTATCTCACCATGCTGCAAAAACAAGAACTATCGCTGATAGAAAAACAAAAGGACTCTTATCTGTAATAAGTTTCAATTTCACAAAAAATAGTTCTAAAAGCCAGAATGGTTGGCTTTAAAAACTCTTTTCCATTTAACCACCTTACATTCAGCTTTCTCTAACCAAAGAAAAAAAGAGAAGCAATTCCTGCCTTTGTTCAAGAGAATTTATCTTTGATGTTATGCTCACAATGTTAATCATTCAGCTAAGTCTCCTCATTTCAAAGTAGAGGTTGCACTGCAACCACTGGAGGTAGAAAAAATTGAACACAAAAACAACTATCACTGCAAAGTGCTTTGAGGTATTGCAGTGAAAACTGGTTATTATTTGATATGACTTTATTGCCTACAGTAGTACACTCTGTGCATGTCTGTAGAACTCAATTTTCCCAGCTTCCTTACTGCTGCCTCGACTGCAGAAATTCACACTCCAGTAACTAGCACCACATAGGTAACTCTAAGGACACAAAAAAAATATTAAATAGAATACATATGAAGTAACATAAATTTATGCCATTTCCTTACCATAATGCCTCAGATTAAATCTATTTTAAAACTTACCTGTAGCAGTTAATATTTTTAATATTTCTAAATAGCAGAGTGGTACAAAATCCAATTTCAACTGAGTGAAATTTTTTAATCCATATTTTAATCCAAATGTATTGAGCATTTTGGAGGGTATGTATTTTGTTTCCTGTAAGTTTCTTCGCTGAACTCTCATTAAAATATGAGGCCTTGCACCAGACAACTGCACGTGATGCAAAGTGATGGAACAGTCTCTGCCCCCTCCAAGGGGAGGTACCTGAACATTCCAACCCAGCCCAAATGTATAGTAATCTGTTGAACTCTATATGTTTGGGCAATCCTCACCACTAAGAAGACCAGGAGAAGAGGATCAACAGGATGCTGTCGGGATCCACAGACTGGTGATATTTTCTTCTTAATCTGTCTCTCTCATTCTCTTTATCCTGTTCCCCCGCTTTTCTATTTCTTTGTCTCTCTCTCACACTGACATTTACTGTTAAATAAAATCCATACTACTGACTTTGGCATATGGTCTTGTTTGCTCCTTGAATTGGGCAGAGGCATCTCTCTGATAATTTTAATAACCAGTTCGTAACCTCTCCTTATAGTAATATCAGCAACAAGCTTATCTCCCTAAAGCCATCTTCTACTTCTTATCCAAACATCCTAAAGTTTCATTACCTGTGACAGGACTGACAGCCCAGGGTCAGCTTGCTCCTCTGTGCTATAGTATCGCAAACCAGGTTTACCTGTAATGCTGAGTCATTGTGACCTGGTTCTGGAGGAATTCAGTGAAAGAAACCATCCAGGCTATTTCAACATCATTGTGCTTGGCAATAATATCACCTGGGATGTTTCAGATTCAAGAAAGATCATATTTTCCTAGCTTCAGATATTCAGAATGTGCATTAAATAAAATGCAAATATAACTGTGCAATTCATTAGGAACAGAAGCTTAGCTTAAGAGCATTTCTATTTTAAAGTCCTTGCTAAAAGACTAAACTTAAATACCTAAAACTAATAATCAAGTGCTAAAAATATTCTCTAGATTCCTTTATTATTTTAAGCATCAAATCATTTTCAAGTAAACTCTGCACATTACCAGCATACTTGAAAGTCAGGCTGTACATTTAAAACATGCATGAAGCTGCTTACTCTCAGTTATTTGTTTACCTAAATGTTGGGTTAGTATTCCTTTGAAGGTGAGAACAATGTGGCAATTCCACATGTCTTCCCTCCAGGTTCTCAGGTTGAGACACTGGGGCATTGGGGTGGTGGGTGTTTCTTTGAGAACCCAAGCGCATTTCTCACCTTATGGACCACATGCATTCTGGACACCTTCTCTCATTCTTGTGCTGCTCCACTTTTTGTTGGTCTTCACATATCTTGTCCTCTAATATCATCTCTCTCCACCCACAGTCTCACAGCTTTTTTTCTCCAGTCACTAAAATCAGAGCCTCAGTATCTGGTTATCTCACAGTCACTGATGTCCCTCTCAATCTATGGCCGTATTGACAATGGTCTTTGTTTAGTACATAGTTTTTGGGCTATTACTTCATGAACCCAGACAGAGAGGACTATTATTCCATAAACCCAGATATGTCTACACTTGCTGTAACCCTAATACATCTGTCCCTACATCCAATACATTTGTTAACCTAGAAAAGTTTTATAAAAGGTTTATTTATCACACTCTGAAATCTTCTCACAAAAGAATTTCTGTCAAGTGCACAAAACATTTGCCACTCTTCTCATGGTAAACTCAATAAAAAAAGAATCATTAAAGTTTTTCAACATCTAAGATAAAGCCATGGTAATAATGAAATTCTTTAGTTATGAGTAATCTTCCAGTGGACTTAGAAACCCAAACCATGTACTGGAAGTTTTTTCTTCTTTGTTCCATGGAAAGACTAATGGAAAAAACCCAATATGAGTACCTTGCAAGAAGGACAACTCCCTATGACTAATAACCTGTTTACAACCTCATCTCCTCTTTCCAGCCTCCAGCCCCTGTACACATAGCACAGAGATACAGGAAAACCAGGCTCAGAGACATTTCAAGAAATCACTCAAAACCAGGAGCAGACATTATTAAGATAACTGCTTCTTTTGTCTCTGGTTGTCTTGGGGTGTCTTTATGATGCTCTTTCCCAAACCTGGTGGGGGAGGGGCGGTTGTAGCCTGCCTTCTATCAGAGGATATTTTCCTCCAAATTTGTCTCAAACCCTGACACTGGTGATCATGAAAAAGTTAGTCATGTCTGATTTATTAACAAAATCACAGAATCACAGAATAAGCTGAGTTGGAAAGGACCCACAAGGATCGTCAAGTCCAACTCCTGGCCCTGCACAGGACCGACCCCAAGAGTCACACCATGTGCCTGAGAGTATTGCCCGAACTCTTCTTGCACTCTGTCGGGCTTGGTGCTGTTACCACTTCCCTGGGAAGCTGGTCCAGTGCCCAAACACCCTCTGGGTGAAGAACCTTTTTCTAATATCCAACCTAAACCTCTCCTGACACAGCTTCGGGCCATTTCTTTGAGTCCTGTCACGGATCACCAGAGATCAGTGTCTGCCCCTCTTCCCCTCCCAAGAAAGTTGTAACTGCAATGAGGACTCCCCTCAGTCTCCTCCAGGCTGAACAGATGAAGTGATCTCAGNAACTGCCCCCAGCACTGGAGGTGAGGCCGCCCCAGTGCAGAGCAGAGCGGGACAATCCCCTCCCTTGCCCGGCTGGCCATGCTGTGCCTGATGCCCCCCAGGACATGCTTGGCCCTCCTCGCTGCCAGGGCACTGCTTACTCATGTTCAACTTTACATCGACCAGGACCCCCAGGTCCCTTTATGTGGCACTGCTTTGCGGCATCTCATTCCTCAGTGTGTTGATACATCCAGGGTTGCCCAACCCCAGGTGCAGAATCCAGCTCTGTCCTTTGTTGAACTTCATATGGCTGGCGATTGCCCAGTACTCTGATTTGTTGAGGTCTCTTTGCTTTATGCGTTAAAGTATTATCGTTTCATTCCTTCACAGGTTTTCTCTTGCCTAGAATAAACCCCTGAAAATGCTTCAAGATTTCTTCACAGGTCATGTTTTTGCTAGTGATTTTATCTTATTTGAAGATTTCAGCCTGTTGAAATTGTTTCTCAGAAATTAAAGCTTGGTACACAGAAAACGGACACAGTAATTCTGGTGATATTTTACTCTTTATCCTGTCTCTTACACATCAGATCTCCTGTCAGGACTTACCAGAAGAGAAACTATTTTTGCAAGAGCATGACACTACTGACTCATATTTAGTTGTCATTTCACAGTTGCTATTTCATCAGTCCGTACTCCTTCCCAAACCTAGAGCATAAATACATTGGTTTTTCCCTGTCACTCTGAGCAGACCTACACTACACAGCTTTTTTTTGGCATAAGAAACCACTCGGTCTCTACTTCATATACACATTCAGGGCTGTAGTTAAAACTACAGTTTCATGCTCTAGACATTTTCCTCCATCATGGAATACTGGGCACTACTGTCAGCTTCAGGCACTGAAGCAGGCAAGATATAGATGTGACCAAATAGGAAAAATCTTACAATATTCTACACCTAGTGTTTAGTTGTAAGGCCTTATTCAGGGCAAGTGAACACAAAGCTGGAGGCCGCTGATAAAAATTAAGTATGATGGAACATTATGTCCAATTGTGTATGTCTTCTCTCTGACAGTCTGTGACTACTTACAATCCTCCTCATGGACCTCACAAGTCCCATGAGCATTATCTTCTATTGAGTTTTTATGACATGTATTCTTATAGTATTTAGAAGACTAGTTGTGTGGACCGGAATACCAATATGAGTTAAAAGAATAAACAAAGCAAGGAAACAAGTCCAAGTAAATTTCTGAAGTGAATAATGTGAGTGAAAGAAAAAGAAACACAAAGGATAGATGCTTAGAATGGATATATCTGGAGCCATGTAAGGTATACCTAAAATCTCCCTGGGTTGCCTAATCCATAAGACATTCTATATAGGCATTTCATATTTGGGTTCATCTCTAAATTGCCCTTTGTGAAACAAGCAGAAGGAGAAGTTCAGCAATGATGAGAAAAGAGTGGTCAGAGTGACAAACTGGTGCTGGCAATGCAGATGCCCAACCACTGTCAATCCTCTTTAAGTATCACTGGCTGCTTATCTGAGCTCTGAGCACAATATTTACAGACTCAACAGAAATAAATAGGATCCTTCTGAATACTTAAGCTGTGTAATATCAGACCCAAATTGGACACTCAGATTTCTCAATAGTGTCTGTAGAATACAGATGTCATTGGCCAAAATTTCACAAGGTATTGTCTTGGGGTGACTTTATGATGCTGTATCCCCTATTGTCTGCCCTATGCCAGACATGAGTTCTGTGCCTTTAAAGCTAGGTCTGGGAGAGAGGGGGAAGCCGAGCGAATTCTTCAGCACGGTTTTGTGCTCAAGGACTCACAGACTCCCCCATGCACTCACTGCTGCTGCAGAACGGAGGAAGCACCTTCCTGCTTTTCCCTAGCTCTCGGCTCTGTTTCTCAGGAGAGAGATGGAGAGTTAAAATTCTTTGGTTTTTAGCTAGCCTGCTAGCTGAGGCAAGAACTTTTCCTGGGACTGTTCTGCTCCAGTCCAGAACACCATCACCAGGAGGCCCCACACTGGGGCCCGGAGGGGCTCATGCTGCACCTCAGCTCCGGAGAGAGAGCAGAGCCACACCTACAGACATGACTCTGACTTTACCAGGTTTTCTCCACAGCGAGAAGTTTTATTACTTAACATTATTATTTTTTTTCTTCCCTCTTGTGCCTGCATGCACTCTGCTTGTTAAATAAATAGATTTTTTTCACTTTCCTCTGAGAAAATTCTTTCCAAACCTGGTGGGGAAGGGGCTGCTGAAACCTGCCTTTTGTCAGAGGATATTCATTCCGGACGCTTCCTCCAAATTTGTCTCAAATTGGGACAGGTATGTACATTTCAGTGCACCACTTTATGTACAATTAACTGAATATTTCTGCCTACATAAATAATGAGCAGATCAAGTTCGGATCTGCATTGTGCAGACTTCAGCCAACTTGCATCTTTACAAATTTGATCCTATATCTGCGAACAAACTTTATTATTTCAAATAAAGCTGTGTTTCCCATTGCCAAGATACTCTCTAACTTCAGAAGTTCCTTGAAGGCAAAGTCCAAGTACCATGAGATTGATTGTTCATAATTTCTTCCATCTGAGAAACAAATTCTACCTTATGTTACTTTAATATCAATTGGGATGAAATTTGCATTTACTTTTACGGAATGACAGGCTTCCCTAACTTCAGATAAGAAAGACAGAGGAAGTTATTAGTGCTCACTGAAATTATTATGAACTCTACAGAAAAAAGAAAAAGGCTGTGTTAAACTTTGTGCATGTGTGTAATAGGCAAGACACACCTGGCTTGTGATACACAGTAAGCCATGCAACCAGCTACCATTTGTTTGACACTCTTTCTGATACTTTATGATACTTTAATATACAGTTTTCTCTTTAATCCCATTGGGTATCATCTCACAATTGTGCACACAGAAGAATAAATTCATCTTTTAAGTTCCAGTGTCATCCACTTGGTATGCAGTTATTATAAATGGCATTCATATAAAATTGTGGAGGTAAAAATTGCACAGAGGTGAAACTACTAAGGGAATAAATGATGGAATTAAGAGGCAGTGAGGGGGTAATATCAACTGTATTCAGTCAGACCACTGTGAAATTGCTATACTTGGTGACTCGTGATAACTTAAAACAGAGGCACAGAGTCTTAAGGAAGAGTATAGATCAGCATTACTTTTTTTTCTCTTTTATTACTAAACAGGATTTTTTCCTTTCTGAACTGATGTGAATGTGAATTTAAAATCAGTGTTACCCTGACAAGAACTATGGAGCACATCCATGTCTAAAGGTATTTTATCAGTACACATTGAAAACATTAAAAAACATCTTCTGAGACTACTCCCCAGACTATTTTATGCAGAACACCACTGTCTAGACTGCTTCATGTAGGCAAAAAAGATACTTTCCATCCCAAGTGGTGTATGCTTGTTTCACTAGATATGCAAAGATATGTTAGCTATGGTCCCTTCAGGCTGCTGCTTTGGAGACTGAATCTGAAATTATTTATATTCTGCTATTGGTAACAGCTAGGCTCATTGAAAGGAACGGAGTGGCAGGGAGTCTATTGAATTATAGCTTAGCATCAAACCAGGACTAGGCTTTGTTGTTAGGGTAAAAGGTACCTACAAAACAACAACAACAACAACAAAGAGATAAAAGTACTGAGATTTCCTGGCACATATGCACTGAGTTTTGGCTAAGGAGAAGAAAGGCATGATTCTATGCCTTTCACATTCTAGAAATAAAGCATCAAAAAGACATTGTTTGTGATGAAAAGTGCCTCACCAAAACAAAGCAGAGGACAACTTCCTTCTTTCCTCACCAAAATAGTTATTGTTGATTTGATCCACATTTACTGAACTCCATTTCTACTTATTGCAATGTGATTTGCATAAGATATCCTGTGTATAGGAAATCACCTAATTTGAGTTCATCTGATGTGTTTCCCACCACACAGCAGCTCAGCTCTTTCCCTTTCATAGATTAACATCCCAGCTGTGCTGAGGTGTGTGGGGAGAGGGAACCCAGAGGGCATGTTCTGAAGCAGGGCTGAGCCTGGTTTATCTGGAGATCATGGCTCCTACTGCATCCATGGGTCTCAGTGCAGGGTACTGTGCAAAGTCTACAGATCATAAATGAAAGAAGCACAGACAAATGGGGACCTATAAGACATAGGGAACAAAAGACCATAATGATTGTAGAGAACAGTGGGAATTTCAGTACAACAAGAATGAAAGACCCTTGCACAAATCCTCTGGTTCACCCCTCCACTCTGAGGCAGGAGTGGTTTTATGGCTGTAGTGTTGGGCAGGCACTCGTCTGATCTACTCCTCAAGTGCACCAGTATGTCGATTGCACGGATACCTCAGATCTTGGTGCTCCACCAAACGTACTGTCAGAAAGTTTGTTAATCCTCGTTGCTACAGAACTGACCAAATCTCCTTATTCTACAGCAGACAAGCAGACATGGAAAATACAGTATTCCCATATTCTTTGCCTGTTTCCATGTTTTTGGCTAAACTTTCTTAATCCTCTCAGGACTAAAAAATTGCAATTCATTTGAGTTCTTTTTCATTCTGAATGTTTTCTATGGGATCACTTTCCTATAGGTAGGCCTCATAGGCTCATGGATGCACAAGGCCCAGAAATTTTTAAGAATTCTACCTGATGCCTCACCAATGTTGAGTAGAGAAGTGTTTAATTGCTATCTCTTATAGGCTGTACTTTATTTACATGTCCTTGCTTCATATTTTGATGTTTTGGCAATAGCTTGAAATAATTGACTTGTCATCTTGTGTTTGCTTGCAGACAAGCAGTACATCAACTATCATCCCACAAGTGATTTCTATATTGACACAAAATCTTATTTTTGTCCTTCACATATTCTTGTCCTCCAGTATAAGAATAAAATTTTTTCTTCCTGTTATGTTTAAAATGAGTGAATTTCAGAGAAAATTCGCAAAACTTTCACTATGCAGCTTCTACTAAAGACTCATTTAATGAATTTAACTGGAGCTTTAGTTATGCAGAGTCTTCTGCAGTTTTTTTTACCAAAGGTGAATTTTACTCAGTGGGTCACTTCCTCAGTTACCTTAGGTATATATTAATATATGTTACCAACATTTCTATCCATATAGGTCTATATGTAGAGATACTATATTTTAAAGAACTTAACCAACTCCATAAATGCCCTAATGTATATGTAACTGCATCAATATATCTGTACTTCTTATTAATGATCTTGATCTTTGAAACTAGCATAAAAGATAGGTTTTTACTGAAATAATTGCTACCAGATTAACAGTGTGCAAGTTAACAACACCACTATGAGGATAAAAGGAAATAGATCATGGTAGAGACAGTCCTTAAAGGCATACTGTTCTGATCATAAGTGGTATGAGTTAAGATATTTTTGCCCCAGCTGCTTGCTACTGCACAATCCAATATCCCTGTCTCCTGAAATCCATAGTACATCTCTGTGTGTGGCTGTGTGTACCTTGGTTCTCTCAAAATAATGCACTGAGAAAAGGCATATCAAGTAACCAGGAGTTCATCACTTTGTATGGCTCCTCCATCCTCATCAACACCTGCCACTGTTCAACCTTGAGGTATATTTATGCTGTATAGCAGAATATGGCACAGGGATTCATCAGCCATCAATGAATGCCTGGCTTCAAAATCAGGAATTCATCAGACATCCTCAGAGTGATTCTGTGCCCAAGTTAATAAACCTGCTGAGACATGAACAAGAGATTAAGGAGAAGTCAAGTGATGATGGCACACCTCAATGAGCAACACTTTGTGGTGGGAAAGCAGCAAGAAACTGGAGGCAATTATTTCCTAACCTGGTTCAACTCTAAAAAAGAGCAGTTCATCTGATCCAATTTTCTGCACCTTTTGAAAACACTATAAAACATTTTGGTGTATCTAGGAATAAAAAACTATAATTTTCTCAGGACCTTATAAACTCTTTCTTATCTGCCTTAGTTATATCCTACTTATTCAATAAATTTTGAAAAAGGCAGAAGCATAATGATCTCAATCCACATCAAGAGATGGAAAAATACCTAGCAGTATTTGCCCAGGGAAATAGTACTAGATCTTGCTGTTACAAGACACAATTAAATGTAAATATTCCTTTACAGGAAAAATACTACTTAATTTATGAACACATAAAATGGACTTGAAAACAATGGGATTTTACACCTATTCATAAGAATTTAGTGCTGTTCTTAGAAAAACAAGCACAAATGGTTTGTTCTCCCAAGGTTTTTCTTTTTTCCTTCCCTTTCTCCATTAATTGCAGCAAATTTCAAGGTCATATGCAAAGTTACTGCACAGCAATATGCACTAATATAGTAAATGCACATGAATGTGTACTCACATATCCATTTCTATTTATTTCTAAAGCAGTTAAACAATCATTGCTTCAAATTAATTTTTCAAACAATTGGACAGTGTCCAATTAATTATTTTTAATTATTAATTTTACTCATGTCACTTTCCAGGCTTTCTATCTTTAAAATAGAGATTTTATTAGTGAAATCTAACCCCGTGTGATTTAAAACTAACTTAAACTGTTTCAGTAAACAATATTCACTAGGTAATGAACTGGAGAACTAGTAAATTGCACAACTGTCAGTTTAAAAGATGAGAAATTAAAATATTTTTTAAATTATGTGGGTTAAGAATTGACTAGTGTATCTGATAATACAGTGGGAAATCATTGCCAAATATTATTTTCCTACGTAAATTTTAAATTTGATGGGTCTAGGCTCAGTGACCCATGAACTAGAATAAAATTCAAATTTATTTAAGAATTTTCATAGGACATTAAAGGTATCATTCAGCAGAATGAAATGCCATCAAGAATTACCAGCTCACATCCTAGAAGCAACACAGATGGATTCTCACTACTGTTCCTAAATGCCTTGCATCTCTGAAGAGATTTTCAAATTTGGCATAGGGATACTGTGACAGTGGCTGCTTAGCCTCTGATTTTGAAGCAAGTAATTTGAGGATAGCTGGGAAATCTCTGCAACATGTCTTACAAGGGCAGAAAGTGATAGGAAAAGAGGGAACAGCTTTAAATTGAATAAGGGTAAGTTTGGATTGGATCTTAGGAAGAAATTCTTTGCTGTGAGGGTGGTGAGACACCAGAACAGGTTGCCCAGAGAAGCTGTGGATGCCCCATCCCTGGAAGTGTTCAAGGCCAGGCTGGATGGGGCTTTGAGCAACCTGGTCTAGTGGAAGGTGTCCCTGCCCATGGCAGATGAGTTGGAACCAGATAATCGTTGAGGTCCCTTCCAACTCAAACCATTCTATGGTTCTATGACTCTAATGAGGTATAAGTATGCCTGAGGAACTAAGAGCAGCAAATAATGATGATAGACAGGTCACACAGTGTGGTCTGAATGTCTTTTCTGGGATTGTCCTTTTGAATCCCTTTAATGCAACAAAGCTCAAAATTATACAAGGAATTACTAAAAAGCAGATACTGGAAAGGTTGCTAGATTTAACATCATGAGTATTTGCAGTGAATAAGTGAACTAATATGTCCTGGAGCCTTGCAGAAGTTAAAAAAAAAAAGCCTAATTGAATCTTTGAATATGAACACAGGAGAACAATTGAAAAAGGGAAGGAGAAAATGTTTCATCTTCAGAAAGACTGGTAATCATTGATGAAGCTAGTAGGACAGTTCTGTTCACCATATTTCATCAGTAAAAGAGTAGAAAAAAATGAGATAGGTATAAAAATGAAGCCATAATAAAACAGAGAAAATGCATTACTTGCATTAAACAACCATTTGATTTAGTTTATTCTGTTTTATTTCAGTAAATAAATAATGTTTTAGAAAGAAAATAATATATTTGAAAAGTATTTTGATCCAGTAGAAAAGGTCTTGATGACTGAAGACCACGAAATTTGGGTTAAAATTTCCTTTTACATTTACAGATAAAAGAAATGGTTCAGTTCACTATTTTTGGTTCCTGGAAACTGATGGCAAGATCCTTTCCAAAAGCTGTTCTTCAACCATGACTATGCCATTGGTCTCAACAAAACAGTAAGAGAAGTAATTTCTATGGTAGGTGACATATAAAGAATCAAACTAATGGAATCATGTTTTTTTTTCTTTTAAGAAGCATGAATTCACAAAAAAAATCTTAGTCATTAAGCTAGGGAACATCATAATTACATTGTAATGCATTCACTTACGCTTTATTCTGACTAATTCCAATATTGTGAGAAAATAACCACTATGAACTCCTAGGGACAATTTGTTGTTCAAGCATACTCCCCAAGACATTGTTTAATGCGAGACATTTCTGGTTATTCCTGCCATCCACACCCACTGCTGTGGTATTCAGCACCACCTACACAACCTCTGTAGGGCATTTAGAGAATGGGGTAGGGAGCTGCAACACTTCCTGTGTGTATCCCCTTGACTCCCGTAACATCTCAAACATCACGTAAAATGCTTCCTATAGCTGTTACCAGTTCTCACACAAGTTTAGAAGCTCATCTTTTGGAAAGGTAATTGGCAGCCAGATCTTGTCCTACTGGAGAATGTCTTTCTCCCTAGACATGTTATGGGCAAAGAGTGAGAAGAGCTTTTCTTTGGGGACAGTGCCAGATGTGCTTTTCTCCTGGTAACCTGACAAGAAGGCAAGAACAAGAAAAAAATGCTCCCCAGAGCCTGAGCTGCGTAAGGAGAGGTGGATAAAAGCAAAGCAAGAGGGGACATGCTGAAACCCCGTGCTGAGAGGGAGGGTAAGAGCAGCTGTGTTCAGGGCACCTGGCTTACAGCTGCAGAGCAGGGCTGCAGGAGGGGCAGAGATGGTCACTCACTAATCTCTCTCTCACCCCTTTCCCTGCAGGGGATCCTACATCCTCACTCCCAGTCCCACAGGATGGAACAGACACTGGGACAATATTACATGCTGTGAAAGCTGGGAATTAGAGGATGGGGGAGTCACAAAATTAAATATAGGAAAGGAAAAAAAAAGCTGATCTAACAAGAAAATTTATGGTGTGCAAGTTATCCAGCACTGAGTCCTTGGCATGCTAACCGCCATCACCAACAGCAGTTTGGTATATATGTATTAAATTATACGCATATATTTATAAAGAGTCATTAGGTTAGCTAACTGCATCAGCCTGGGCCCACATTACGTGAATACTGTGGCAAAAGATTGGCTGGACATGCAAAATGTCTTGCAGTATACCCATGAGGTTTCAGAAAAACCCCTCTTGGGAACATAAAACACTTATTTTTTCGTTGTAGGCATAAAGCTACCTAAGTGCAGTAAGAAAATCTGGTTTTTACCACGGAGCCCACTGTTAGAGCAATACGGTAAAACCCAGCAAAGTTTTATGTGAGATGTGGAAACAGTCTAGATCTGTGGTTTTCTTAGAGATACCTGGAGGGCCCAAGTGGGGAAATTGATTACATATCAGCGTCCTACAGAAAACAAAGACCAAGAATTGTGTTTTTAAGTGAGTAAAATTGAGCACTACATATTATTTACAGTCTCCCCATCAAATTACTTTTGTTTTACAAGTAACCTCTAGAGTAGCTGTAGATCTTCTGTTGACTCCTCCAAGACAAATATTCCACATATAAGTGGAATATTTATCTAGACAGTATGTGGGAGACTTCAGGATAGTCGAGCCTTACAATAGCTTACTGAATATTGATATTTTAGTTGTTTCCAAATTTTAAATTAAGAGTAATTGAAGTTAATATTTTAAATTATACAATGAAAGTAGAATAAAATACATCTTTTTCATCTTTTTTGGCATTCATTTTGGTATAGGAGTTACTTGAACTGAAATATACTTTTTCACGCTGTTACTAAGATTGGTGTTCATATATTTCTTATTCTTTTTAATCCTAATATAAAATCCAGTGGGGGAGATTGCAATTTACAAGGCTGATATTGTAAGTCTATTAAAATATAACACATTCTCTGTCATCTGAGCATATTTTCTTATTTCTTTTAACGCTTTCCAGTTTCTTTTCATGCATTAATTTCCAGTCTCTTTTTCTCTCATGAGAAAACAAGACATTCATATACTGGGAGTATAGAAATTTTTGTAGTCAAACCAGTTTGAAAAGCTGACCTATCAAATTATGCTCACCCATTCTGCGGTCCCATACAGGACCCTTGGTAATGCCAACGCAGTCCTTTGTGAGTCCACCTTGCAGCCTAGAGTGAGGAAATGATCTGGCTTTAAAAAATAAAAAAGTGCTATTCTTGTTTTACTGACTGATGCCTGTAATTCACACCTGTTTCCCACTGCAGCACCTCACTGTGTGGTACTGGAGACAGTGTAAGGAAAGGATGGGAAGGAACCATGGTTCTGGAGGCCAATATCACGGGCCAGTACCACAACATATAAAATAACTGCAGCAACACTTCGACCAACTCCTCTAAGGAAATAAAACTGTGCTTCAGTTCTTTGCTCTGATCTGCATATTATTTGGTCCTGAGCTGTGTCATACTTTTTTACTGATGATCTCTAGTTTTAATGTGCACTTATTTTTCCACGATGCCTGGTAAAGAGAGACTCTTCACATTATCTTCCTCTTCCTGTTCTAGTCTCCCTTCTCCTCACACTAGGCCGGCATCTGCATTTATGAAGGCATGTAGTAAATCAGCTCAAGCACTGGCCTTCTGAAAAGCAAGCAAGTATGTTGCATTAGTATTAAATATGTTGTCAGAGTGAAAATAAATAGTTGGGGCGTAAAGGAGGTAAGAGTAGCCATCTCTTTCGAGTGACTATACTAATTTACGAGCATATCAAAGTACAGCCTCAGGAACTAATTACAGGTAATAACTTTCATCTCTGTATAAGAAAACTCTTTTTTTTTCACCCTGTGTTAGTACATCTTTACACCTCAAGGAATGTTTTACAATGCTTGCTGAATATAGCATGTTTTGTATTTATCTTTGTCAGCTTTTTTCAAATGTTTACAGGAGGGTGAAAAATGTAATGAGCAGGAAAAAGATGGCTGTGAAATATACTGAAGGTAAACAGAATGGATCTCTTCTGGCTCATCTGGCTGACTTCTGGCCTCCAGAAGAAATTGTTGTTTGGAAGAGACAGTATTTACTTTCAAGTATACATCTATTATTCAGTGTATGACACCTGCTGCATTCTCCCGGAGTTTTTAAGGCTGCACAAGACACAATTCACTGCTAGCAGAATAAATTGCATATTAGCATCCAGCATAGGTAGGATGTGTCTCTTAGTTCCATGCAGAAAGGGAAGATGCCAGTCACACATGATTTTATTGCAACTCTAAATTCAGTCTGAAAGGTTTTTCGTTTTATTTGTCAGTGTTTCTCTGTTCTTGTGCACACAAACATCAGGAGCTTTACCTTGAGGATTAGTACATGTCTTACAGCTCATCTCCCTCATTCCACCTTCCAGAATTTAGTTATAAGACAGAAGTGAACAACTCTTCTCAAAACATTTTTTTTTTCTGTAGCAAATTTCCTGCTTTGACAAGTTCCCATTTTGCTGAAATTTTTCAATTCTTACCGGAAAAAGGAAAAAGAAAAACCAACAAAAGAATCAATCCATGTCAAACCATCTTCCTCTACTGAAATGGCATGATGTTTTGGTCAGGTGTCAATACACTTGTAAACCATTAAGCCATCCTTTGGTAGTTTTCCACATCCCTTTATGGGATTTGAGGACTAGGCACATACAAATCCGTGTTTTAAACCTCCATCATTCTCCTTCTGCAAAACTTGCTCAATGCCAAATTAGTGCTGCATGAGGACCATTCTGTTTGCTTGCTGCCTAGCAAAATATAACCCCTTATCCTGATTAGTGTCTAGGGATGCTACTCTTGTGCAAAACATAATTAACAATATTATTAATGCACAATAATGTCAACATCCCCATACCTATTAGAGATGGTTTGTTTGTCTTGAGCCTTTGTAAACACAATTAATAGTTAATTAAAGTACTGAAATCACCTAATAACCAATTGTATGTCTATCTAGAGACTTTCAGCAAGAAAGGACAGCAAACTAGAAATACAAAGTCAAAATCACAAATATCATGATCATCACTAAAAGCTACTAAGAATGTTATATTCCATTACATTCATCAGTTTTATCCAATAATTGCTTTAGAAATTTCAGAAGGGTATTCTGTAAGTTTCTTAAAGAATTAAGAGTGGCAAAACTGGTCCCTTTGACTTGATGAAAAGTTATCAAAGGAAGAAGTAACTCCTCAACAAATAAGAGTAAATTGTGCTAATTATAGAAAACTGCGAATGGAAGAAAACTCAGCATCTGTCATCCAAACTTCTGCAAGCAGAGTGAGCAATGAGATCAGTAGAGGTTTTTCAGGGCTTTATCCAGTCAGGTCTCAAAAATCACCAAGGATGGAGACTGTTCTACCTCTCTGGAAACCTGTTCCACTGAATTCCTTCATGGGGAAAAAGCTTTTATTCCCAGATGGAGTCTCTCCTGCATAAATATATATCTACCACATCTCTTCCTCCAACTGGCAATGCTGTGAAGAGCTTGACTGCATCTTCTTCATGGCTTCCCTCTAAGTACTGACCAGCTGGTTTTAGGTACCCCCCAGCTTCCCTCAGCACCTCTTCATATGGCAAGTGCGCCAGCCCTCACAGCTTGGTGGGCCTCTGATAAACTTCCTCCAGTTCATTAATATCTTTCTTGTATTTGGGGTACCCAATCCTAGATGCAGTGGTCTAGATGTGATCTTAACAGGGCCAACTAGAAGGGAATACAGGGTGTTGTTGCCTTTCTTTGTTGCACAGAGGTTCCTGTTCAGCTTGCTGCCTCCCAGCTCTTTTTCTGCAGAACTGCTCCATGGACAGGCTTCCCACAGTCCCCAGCCTTTGCTGATGCCCAGAACTCTTCCCTCCCAGGTGCAAGACTTTGCATTTGTCACTGTTGACCTTCATAATGTTCCCTGTTGGCCCACCCTCCAGCCTGTCTGTGTTGTTCTGAAGGGCAGCCTGGACACTGAGCATAGTGGTTGGTCCTTCTGTTTTGTATCATCTGCAAACTTGATGAGGGCACATTTCACAATCTCTGCCCAGTCATTGCTACATGTTAAACGGGATGTGTACCAGACAGATCCCTGCAGTATCCTTGCAAGAACCTGTCTGTTCCTATCAGGTAGAGAAAGTCCACCCTACTAACCACCACTCTCCGAGCCTGACCATCCAACTTGTCTTTTTACAATTTGGTTGCCCACCCATCCACTCTGTAATATCCAAATACCTGTATATGAGAGTATTGTGGCTGACAATGTTGAAAGCCTTGATAAAAACAAAGAAAATCACGTCTACTACTGGCCTGTAATCTGAAAATCCAAATATTTTGTCATACAAAGCAGCGAGGCCAGTCAGAGCTGATTTAAAAATCATGAATCTCTGCTGACTGTGCCCAAGCATCTAAGACATCCCAGATTTTTGTAAAAAAAAAAAATTTTCTTGTTAACCACCCCTTTTGTCTGGTGTTACGTTTACCCTTCCAGCGCTTCTTGGACCCTAATATTGTCAGCATTCCTCCAGCAGACTGGGGAAGGGATGGGGGGAGTGAATGTGAGTGGTATAGTATTTCAGCAGCATGTTGATTCCCTTGTTAGTAGGACAATGATATTCATGGGACTCTGAGTGTCCACATGGAAAGCTAGTTTTTGTTTTCTTTTCAGAGCCTGCTTCCTTCTTACTCTTTGCTGTCTAGTTTGAAAATTGCACAATATAATTCCGAAGCCCCAAATGGCATGAAGGTTTTTGTTCTCTACACACTATGTATGTTTGTCAGGTCCGTACCACACACAGTATTTCCAGAGGTTAAGCTCAAACAGTTCAGGAAATAAACATTTTACCACCAGACAATTACTGAAAACAGGGCAATACATGACCCTGCACTGTCAACACAAGGCCTTTTATTAGAAATGGAACAAAAATCACATTCACTTGGCTCCCAAACACGACACAAACAGTGGAAGAGCAGCAGTGATGTTCAGTGAGGAACATTTGGAGCACACCCCATGGAGTGCCAGGGCACTGGAGTCACCAGCAGGAACAGCATGCGTTGCCTGCCCATGCTGGAGCTGCAGGCTGCTCACACTCCTGGCCTATCACTTTGCTTCTCTTCACTAGAAATGAAGTAGGAGGAAAAAAATTATCACTTCCCATGTCTTACAGTAACAAAAATGTTTGTTGACAACATCGTGACAACATCAGAAGTCAGAATCAATACCCTTTGGAAGAATTTTGTGCTGTTCTCACGAAAACAAGATCCTGTTGTCGCAGAACAGGTTCTCTCACTTTGTGCAAGAGGCCAATCCACACACAGTGTCGAGGCATTTGATTTATATATAGTTCTGTGCAGAAAGGGGCTCTGGATGGCAAATCCACAAAGCCAGCACACTGACTATAAAAACTTTTCACTATTTATACATTTTAGCTAACAGAGGCAATAATGTTCATTGGCTACATTTCACATTGTTCTCTTATTAAATAGTATTCTATCTTCTATTGATTAAATGATTCTCTTACTTCTCCTGCTAATTAGTCCACATGCTGAATCCTCTTCTTTTGAGCTGGGGCCTTCCTTGAGACAGTGGTTCACCCTTTGCCTAGTTGGATGAGATGGCTTTGTTTTATTCTTCGTAATCTGGCATTATCTTGGTCGTTTCCCCAAGTGTCCTTGGTTCACTGGTTCAGCGTTCTGTTATGTCTGGGTTCAGCTGATGCATTGAAAGAAGTTTCTTTCTTCTATTCTCTATAGCTGCTGCAATTACTGAGACATGTTAAATGTAATCTATTTCTTTGAGAGCCTTACATCAATTTTAGAGTACGTCAAGTTAAGTGTGCTGAAATCAAGTATCACAGACAACTGTAGTCTTCATTGCCTAATAAGAAAAAAAGACAAATCAGGAGTCAGTGTGAATACAAGCTTAAGAACCCTGTTTACTTCTCCATCAAAATTGTCAGGGATCTGTACACACATACAACTATTAGTAATATTCAGCCAGTGCATGTGCTATCACTACCACAACGTCTTTCTACACACACTGGCTTCATACGCATCCCTGGGCACCAAAACAGAGAGTAGGTTGGAGAGACTGCTGGGATCTTGAAGCTAAAGACTGAATATCTGGCTGACAGTCTAGACCGACTCAATACTTGGAATGCCTGACTGGGACCATGGGTACCTGTGGAAGATTTCTACCAAGTTCTGACAATGCAGACATCTTGGAGGAAGAGAATTTGACTCATTAGCATCAAACTGTCATAGGCAGAAAGCCCCCTATATGTCAAATGAAAGATGCTTGAACCACCCTAGTTAAAAGAAAGTCCGGTGAGAGTAGAGAAAAGTCTCAAATTCTTGTTATGTTTCATACTTAATTTCTTTTCAGGAGTGGAATGACGACTACACACATATTGTCATGTGTGCATGCCTGCAAGAGGAGAAAGAGGGAGTGACAGGGTGACAAAAGTGCCCTCCTCATGGAGTCCCCAGTCCCTGAAATTATTCTGGAGAAGGACTAGTGACAGTCTGAGGTTAACTGCTTTGAGAGGGCTCTGGGGGTAGACGACCTATTGTCTTTGGGCCTTCTCTTTATGAAGCTGCTAAGAATTATGCCAAATAAAACAATGGTTTTGCAATATGGAAAAATATCTTCCAGCCTCCTGACTACAGTTTACACACTTCTTGGCATTGAAAAGATCACGTAAATACACATGGAAGCAAAATAGGCCTTTTTTAAGGGGATAAGTTTGCTTCAACTGCCTTTGGATATGTAAAATCCAGCACTGTTTGCATTTAGCAAATGACACATACAAAATATATTAGTCAAAAATACATGCTCTTGAACAAGAGGGATGTTAAGAGGTCATGAATTCAAGTTTAGATTTAGTATTCAAGAGCTGATATTAATTTGCTATGGGAATATGTTGATGATAGTTTTCATGAAGAGCACTTGGACAACCCTTACCAACCAGAATACACTGAAATAGCCACTGTTATTAAACTAATTTAATCTAGCTGTCATGTGAGTGAAATTTCACACTGACACATGGAAAGGATGAAGCAGAATTTTCCTTCCTAAAATAAAACTGATTTTCCTGACAGATGCCTGTGTTTCACAACAGTAGCCATGATGCAACTATGGAAACTAACTGAAAAAGGCATTGAAGAAAATGTTCACTATAGGTTGGATATAATAAGTCAGATAATATATTTTGATCAGTAATTTCCTCCCATATTTGATACTATTCTTGACAAGTAGGAGACAGCATAAAGAGGAAGGAAACAAGTGTGTCTACGTGTCTAAACATGAAATTAACTTAATTATCATAACAAGAAGGTTTCAGTTATGCATTTGGGAAAAGATTTTTAGCACAGATAAAGAAACAATTGGATGTATTGCTTAAGAACAACATATAGTTCTTATAGTTGGATTTTAAGTACAAGTAAAAGACACACATATGGGTGTGAAACTGTGATTCCAGGTCAAATTGAAGTCCCATTTTTCATTTATTTATGCAAAACACTTACAGCTATTACAAGTCTAAACTTCCTTGAAGAGCAAGAGCAAAATAAGACTGTCCTTCAGGAAGTCACATGGCTACCAGGACAAAAAGCGTCCACGTGATGAAATCTGGAGTGTAACAAATGTGAAGAATAGATTAAAGAAAAATCACACATAATGATTGTAGCATTGCTAAAGTTGTCTGACACTGCACATTTGAAGACCATTATTTTCAAAAGCCTTTAAACTAAATCAACATTTAGCACTTAATCCTTCCATTTCACTTAGCTGTGGAAAGTAAGGCACCTAATTGATTACTGCCTTTTAGACTCCCTCTAAAGACAACAGAGGGAGGTAAATGCTTCTAGATTACCTTGTTTTGAGAGGACTGTTTAAGCTAGGTGTTTGCCACTGACCTCCACAGAATATGAGGGCAGTCAGCTAATACTACATACCTCTTCAGCAGCTGCGATTGCACGAGCAGAGCCCCTTGCAGAGATTGCAACTTATTTGCACTCTTTCATGTGGTAACATATTTAGGATACCTGTAAGGTATCTCTGAAGATATCTGAAGACTACTTTTAAGACATATGAGAAATTCTTCCTAGATCTTAAATTGAAGGCATGTTTTGGGCTTTGGATGCTTGAGGAGTGTACCACGGGTCTCTGAAGTTTCCCTGTTAACTGTCCCTTCCTAACATCTGCTTTAAGAAGTATGCTGCTCTTCCTTGCCCCTTAAGAAGCACCATATGCACAGGGCATCCTGATTAACTCTATCCTCACATTCAATCAGGCTAAAGGATGTCCCTTTTCAGGTGATTTCAGTTACTACATAGAAACTTGTTAAATTAAGTGAGAACATTTCTTTCAATTTCACTCAGAACTACTGACAGCTGAGACAGATTAAATGCTGAACCAAAGATGAAACATTTCATCAATCACAAAGTAGTTTTCTGTGAAGCAGGGAGAAGGTAGGAGAGGTGACTACATTCTGTAACTATGATGCATTCGTGTGTTTTTATAACACCCTTCAGCCAACGATTTTACAGAAATTCCTGGCAACTTTCAGAAAGCTTTTAGAATACAAAAACAGTGAAGTCAAAGAAAAATAATCCTTTTCTTTCCTCTTCATCCTCTAATATAATATTTGTTATTTTCTAACCCAGACACCTCAGAGACAGAACTAATGAATTATTTGGTAGAAATGAAATTCGGTTTGACTGAAATGCGGCAAAAATCTTCAGGAAAGAATAATCTTCTTGGAATATATGTCACAGACTGCAGCTCGCAAAATAAAATTAATGTCAGTGTCACTGGTGGAAGAACAACAATTGAATTTCTTAAGAAGTTAATAAAAAATGAGATCTCATCAACCTACATTCTGTTTAGATTTGGATTTATATATGCAAAATCCACTTATTATTTGAAGCAGCAGACTAGTCTACCTACATTCCAGGGCAATTTTTTCTTTACATACCTACCTTACTAAAGCTTCTTCTTACCTTGAAAATCCCTTGAGCCTCTCTGCAGGCACCACCCAGTGTTCAGAGAGAGACCTTCTCTGCTAAGATAAGAACATTCATCACAACCCAGGCTTAGGGCGAATAGCATAGAAGCTCCATTTACCTTGCTGGAAATACCCAAAAATTTAGATCTGTCAGGACTATCACTAATTTCTTTTAACGTGGTGGTGACATTTGCCTTTGATGTAATCATTTTTTGGTTTGGAAATTTATTCACAAGAAAGTTCATTTAGTCAGTTTTTAGTGGACAAGTACTCAAAAGACACAGGTCAGCTGGAAGCTAACTTGAGCTTACCATAAATCATTGTTCAGTCCTGACTTAGTCATTACTTTTCAGGGGATCAAAATATGAGCTGGGCAGCCTAACCACCTGAACCTGGAGAATTTCATTAGTTTGTAGACTATCGTTCAAAAATCAGGAAGCCATATTGTGCCTTTTCCATTCTAAGGAGAAAATTCAGTATACTGTATCCCAAATGGTTGGAGACATTTGACATTAAGTATGGGTTCCCTACACTCTCAGTGGATGTAGCAGAAACATGTTTTAAGTAGACTGGATCATTTTATGGAGAAAATCACATTTCTCTCTAGTCAATGAATAGAAAGAAATGGAGAGGGAAAAACCACGCAAACACCTAAATTAATCTCATATTCCCTTCAGTCCATTCCTCCAGATATCTGCACTTTAAGACAATCAGAGAATCATGCCATCAAAGAGGGGTTTGGGTTGGAAGGAACCCTTAAAGCTCATCTAGTTGAATCCCCCTGCACTTAGCAGAGACATTTTCATCTAGATCAGGGTTACTCAGAGCCCGCTTCAATCTGACCTGGAATGTTTGCACAGATGGGGCATCCACAACCTCTCTGGGAAACCTGTTCCAGTGGTTCACCACATTGCATGTAAAAAATTTCTTCCTTGTATCTAAATCCATCGTCTTTTAGCTCAAAGCCATTACCCCTTGCCCTATCACAACAGGGCCTGCTAAAAGCTCTGTCTCACAGCTTTCTTATAAGCGCCCTTTAATTACTGAAAGGCTCCTTTAGCGTCTCCCCAGAGACTTCTTTTCTCCAGGTTGAACAGCCCCAGCTCTCTCAGCCTTTCCTCATAGGAGAGGTGCTCCAGCCCCTGACCATCTTCATGGCCCTCCTCTAGACTCACTCCAATGGGTCCATGTCATTCCTGTGCTGAGGACACCAGAGCTGGACACAGTACTCCAGTTGGAGTCTCACAAGAGAGGAGTAGAGGGGAAGAATCGCCTCCCTCTACCTGCTGCTCACACTTCTTTTGATGCAGCTCAAGACACATTTGGCTTTCTGGGCTGCAAGCACATATTGCCAGCTCATGTACAGCCTTTTATCTGCCAGCAACCCCAAGTGCTTCTTGGCAGGGCTGCTCTCAATCTCTTCATCCCCCAGCCTGTACTGATGCCTGGGGTTGAATGCTCTGTGCCATCACGACACTACATGTCCAGTTTTGTTTGACACATTCATCCAAATACCAAAAGCAGCAATATGATTTTTCTTTTCTGTAGGGGAAGATGAAAATATAATTCATACTATCCTATAGCTTTGTTTATCCCCTTTTTCTAAGTGACCACCTTCCTACATAGTAATCATTCAAAAGGTGATAATTATCTTAATCAGCTGGAAGCCATCCTCATCACATTATATGGACACTGAGAGGTTGTGCCTGTAAGCTCACTTGAGGAGGAAGCATGGGAAACTGGAGAGAAGGGATAAAAGCAGTGACTTACATCTAAGTGAACTGTAGTGCCTAGTGAAGGTAGTGCCTTTTCTCTCTTCCCTGTGATGAGCTGAGGGACAACTGCTACAGACCTTCAACCCAGACCAGCCAGGTCAGACAGAACCAGAGTCAGGGCTGGAGGATGGACTGTCGCAGCAGGTGGAGATAGTATGGGGTACCGCAACCTTCCGAAAGCGTCCCCAACACAGAGCCGTTCAGTGGCCACCTCCCACACACACACTCAATCACACTCACGCCTGATGGTAGTTGCAACAGGTCAACGGCAAAGAGTGGGGAAGGGTCCTTCATATGGGGTTCCACAGGAGAGGTTTATTTCAGCCACGCATGTGAAGGCTACCACGAACAAAGAACCAAGAACAACGGGGAACCCACGCTGATATATGGAGTTGAGGAGGGGGGGTGGAGAGAGCATCAAGAGCCAATGGTCTGAGGTCCAGGGGGTGGTACAGAGGTGTGGCCAGGGTACCGGGGTCAATGGGGAAACATTGGGAGAGTGGTGAGGGAACAAAGGCTCAGGAGGGAGCGGGGAAGGGAGAACTTTCTGGGGCAGGGACATATTAGGAAGAAAGGGGCAGGGAAGCCAACAGGCCAACTGAGGGAACAGAACCAGGGCACATGAGCATAATGAAGCAAAGACCCTTAGAAGAAGCCATTTCATTCTAGCTATCTACGGGGGTGTCACAGGCTACCACAATGGACAAATGGGGCCCAGGCCCTGGGCAGGGACTCTGGCCAGACATGATGGGGACAGTCTGCTCTGGTGTTGGAGCGACCCATGGATGTGTGTGTCCTGGTGGACAAATGGGTGCAGTGAGGCAGGGAGGATGCCTGCCAGGAAACCCCTGCCCTGGTGGTCTTGAGAGAAGGAAGAGCACTTGCTGACGGTGGTGGTGATGTCTGTACAAGTGCTGTTGGTGTTTGTGTGGCTGCCAGGAACAGCACTGCTTTCTGTACTGGTCTCTGCAGCCAGATGTGTGTGATGTGTGTGTGTATCTGCACGACACAGGAGAATTCTCACTAGATGTGGCTTCCTTTATCATCTTCTCTGGGCTGTGGCTCCACTAATGGGGTTCCTGCAATTTCCTTGAGTGTAACTCAAGATCTCTGGTCCCTTTTAAGAACACTGGCAGTCCACCACTGTCAGATGTTTATTGTAAATATGTTACACTGACATATAGCAAGATTTCCTCCTGGACACAGAGAAAATTACACCTTACTTAAGTTTCATTTTATTAGGTCACCAATTTTAACCTCATTAATATGGTTACACCAATGAGAAAATTGCTTGGAATAGTGCTTGTCTATGAAGAATCAGTTACTTAAATTACTGAAAGATATAATTTGTTTGTCTTATCAGCTCTGGCCACATTTCACATTCTCAGTGGTATGTGGTTTTGACAAAGAGAGCTGCAGAAAGCACGCATGATATGAATATATACTTCCATTGTAGTAGTGTAGAAACCCATTTGAATTAATTGTCTCAGTTTTTTGGTTTTATTTTAATGCATCATGCATGTCATACATTAAATATCTGGCATGGTTTAACGAATGTGATTTTTAAGTTGCTCACTCTTTCATGATTTGACTAAGGTCAGTTAGAATTATTAATCTTTTTATAATACATATGTGTTTTTAGCAAAGAAGGAATTAAAAATATTCTTATAACTGAATATGCTTGAATTCTGAGTTTTTCACCAGTTTTGAAAAAGGTCAGCTTCATTGTGCCCATACAAAGGAATATCACCAGAATTTTCAATTTATTCACATAGGAACTGCAATTTCTGTCAGGCCTACACACATACACACATATGAATCAGGAAGAGATCTACACAAATGCAACTTTTCCATCCACTATTTGAAAATCTCCTACAAACAGGCATGAGTTGAAATCACAGAATTATGAAATGATTTGAGTTAAAAGGGATGTTAAAAATCATCCTGTTCCAAACCCCCAGCCATGGGCTGGGACACCTTCCACTAGACCAGGTTGCTCAAAGCCCCATCCAGCCTGGCCTTGAACACTTCCAGGGATGGAACATCCACAACTTCCCTGAGCAACCTGTTCCAGTGCCTCACCACCCTCACAGTCAAGAATTTCTTCCTAATATCTCTTTTAAATGGACCTTCTTTCAGTTTAAAGCCATTACCCTTGTCCTGTCACTGCAGGCCCTTGGAAAAGTCTCTTTCCAGCTTTCTTATAGGCCCACTCCAGGCACTGGAAGGCTGCTTCAGAGTATCCCCAGAGCCTTTTCTTCTTCATCCGACTCTCTCATCCTCTCTTCATAGGAGAGTTGCTCCAGCCCTCTGACCACCTTTGTGGCCCTCCTCCAGACTCGCTCCAAGAGGTCCATGTGAGCAAAAGGAATAACTGACTGGACGATTAATTTCTGATTTTGACAGTGTCCTTAACACTTAATATTCTGGAAACCTAGAAGGAAACCAGTAAATCCTATCAAGACCCTATTACATGTTATGATACAGAAACTCCTGCCATATGATGTAAACAGAATGCATATAAATGGAGTTACTTCAAATTAAAATCTCAGGTGGTCTGTGCACTCTTGTGTGGGGATTTTACTCAAAGTCATCTACAGCTGCTAAGGTGAATTACAATGCTGCTAGTGAAACTTCAGTGGTATAAAATCTGTGAGGACTAAGGTTAAGGTAGGTACAAAAACTCCATTAGTCTGAGATTGTTTAGCATCATCAATAACATAGGCATGTGTAGGAGAACAAGAATGGGCTGTAGGCAGTCTTGACCTCGATGAGTTACAGTTGTCAGAACCAGGTGTTTCTACTAAAGACCAGAGACCAGATGCCCCTCAGAGAGGTAGCTCATAAGAGAGAGGAGAAGATCACAGAAGAGGAGTATGAAGAAAGGACTACTGAGATGGCAAGCAAGCGAGCGGGCAGGCAAGCAAGCAGGACTGAAGCAGCTTTGGGTGATAGCAGCCTCCTTTATAGCCTGGAGAAATGAGTCAAGTTTTTTGTTGTTTAGCAACAGGCATGCCAGTAATAAGCATGAGGAATTTTGAAGACTTTTCATACTGATAAAAAAATGACTGTTGACCAAAAATTTTGTCAACAAAATCCTAGAAATAGAGGAATACAGACATTAAAAGATAAGGTAACACCTACCTTAGTTTGAAAGCACAGACAGTGAAAAGGAAGTAAATCTGCCAGTTTGTGCATGGAAAAGCCCCCAGTTGAGGAAAAAATCTCAGGGAATCTTAAAACATGAAACTCTCTGAAGTTTCCTCAAAGTGTATCATTGATGCCTTAATTATTAATAGATATATTTGACTGGTCATGCATTAAGAAAATATGCTACTGTCCATAAGTATGGTGTTAATAACTGTAGATTTTGTTATGACTACAAATATTTCATTAGGTAACGAACGAAAATTACCTTCTAACATTTGTAATTTTAAATTAATCTAGATAGGTGTCTGAAAATGAAGATAAGGGCTTAATAGCATATTCAGAAATACTCATCGCTAATACCCACTAATTCCAAAAATCTCTTTATTGGCACATGTTATTATTGCAGAGATTTTGCCATTCCAAGATGTATAGAGGAAAGACAGATGCTGTTGTTCTAGTAACAGAGAAGAAGTTTATAAAAGAATACTTGGAGTCAAAGCACACAAGTGAATTTGCCATATCAGCTCATAACACAAAATATCTGTTATAGGCAGTAATATCACTACAGTATCACTGCCCGACCAAAACAGCATCAGATGCATTGCCATGACATGCTGAGACAGGTCTAAGAAGTTGCAAATCTAGGAGGTAGGATATGTGGGATTGCTCAAGTATAATTATGAGACATCACTTCACAGACAATTCTGAGACTATATTTTTGGACACTGTAAATATAGCAGCTAGGCTGAGAAGACAGCCAAAGACAAGCAATACCATTCCCCACAAGTTCTAAAGGAAATCAATTCATGCCATATATAACCATGCAGTTAAGACTGCCTCAGTATCAAGCATAGAAAGTAGTAAACATGATGAAAAAATTTTAAAAGGACTCTGGTAACCCCAGTGAAGTAAATCTGAACTTGTACCAAGCAAATTATTAGAAAGTATAATAAACCGTAGAATTAAAAAGTTGATACTTGGATAAAATTATCTTGTGGAAGAATCAACATGGCTTTGTAAAGAGAAGCCATACCTTGAAAATGACTGGTAGAAAAATCTATCTGGTATAATCCTCCAGGATCCCCAGAAAGCAGGGTTGTCCACCAAAGCCAGTTACAGCAGTAATCTGTTGTGAAGTAACAGGGAAGTCCGCACAGGGATAAAGATCTGCCTTAAAGCTATAAAATAAAAGTAAGGCAAAAATAAGAATGAGTTACTTTTTTTCCTCAGTAGAAGGAGGAAAACAACAGCATCCTTAAGATATCTGTGTGAAACTTTTGTACTTCAACATGCTCAAGAATGATCTGGAAAATGAAACAATGCTTAAGTGATTTGGTTTTCTAATGCCTCTAAGTTATTCAGGGCTCTAATAGCCACAGTCTAGTGGGTGGGGTGGGGGAAATAGCAAAAGAAACTCATGATAGTGAGCAATAACAAATGAAAATCAGTCTAGATAAAATAAACTAATGCGCAAAATGAAAAATACAAAAATAGAAGCAGAAAAATAGAAAATAATATAGAACAGCTCATTATAAATCCAAGGTGCGTCCACAGCATGAATATATTGTGCTGCCTTGGTGTCTCTGCACTCTTCAATTCATAATGGGGAGAACATAATTAGAGAAGGTTGAAAAGGACAATGAAGGATGAAGAATGAGATGTTCAACTGCTGCTGTAGGTGCTTTAATCTAAACTCTATCTTTCTTTTCAAAGAATTTTGATTTTTAGAGATGACTGTGGTCTACATATGTCTAAGTTTTAACCAGGCACCCTGAGTACCAACAGATCTGCTCTTGGTCCATCCAGAATTGCTGTATGAAGCAAGCCAAGGTATGAAGGCTCCTGAGCTCCACATGAGCTGCAGTCAGGCTTCTGCAGACTTTGCACAAGTGCCAAATGCTGTGGGCACTCAGAGAGCATATGCACCGGGCTGAGGTCCTGAATCAGGGGAGAAGGAAATCGTGTATCTTCCATTGATTCTCCCCATGGAATCCTCCTTCTACAGGCCATGAAGAGATATAAATATTCATCAGTCATCTCTCAGAGGAATGAGTATGTGTGGGTCCCTCCCAATGAAATTACTCCATTCTCTCAAAATAGCTAAATACAAAAAAGAATAATTTTAATATATACAAATACAACCTAAAGCTGCCAGCTCAGTGCAAAGCTACCAGCTCAGCACCACAGCTCCTAAACTTTCCTGTGTCTTTTGATAGTGGGAATAAGCATCTAAACTACTCAAAAAACTCTTTTCAAAAAAATTGCATAATGTAACAGCAGGTGGCACTGTCACATCAAGACTTGTACAATCATTTCCTGTTCAAGCTGAATAAGATTTTACTCCTAGATAATGGCATGGAAAAATGAGTGACAAGCAAATTTGCACATTATAATTAAATATAATTTCCTAAATATTCTTCTTCATTTCTGATCAACCATTTGAGGAATGTTGCAATGTTTTAATCCTTTGATTTGAGCTATTTCATTTGCTGATACACTTGCAATGATCCCCTTTGTTCCATTTAGCCATTGTGACAGTTCTACATTCCCAGAAGAAATAAGCTGAAGCATACAGAACTATTTCTTCCAAAACTGCTTAGCTAATAATACACAAGACTGAAATTTCCTCTCCTTTCACATACAGTACAATGTATGAAAGCTGTAATGACAATGAAAAAATCAACTTTCACTGTTTCTTGAAAGGAAAAACTTTTTACTGAAAGATTTACCAAGTGGCTGGAAATACTGAAACACTTCATGAAGGAGGAGCAGGAGCAGTCTGGCTATTCTGAAACACCAATATCTACAGCCATAACAGTTCTATGTAGAAGTGTCATCTGTAACCACCTCTGGAAAAGGCCCCAAAACACATGCTCCATGTTTGACACCTACAAGATATTTTTGAGTACTTTTGTCCTTAGCATTTCTAACATGCTGATATGTGTTTAAGCCCCTTATTCCCACATTGAGGACATATTTCTGAATTATAAACACTTTACAAGTCACTGGGCCTTGGGATGGATAACTAACTACAGGACATGATTCAGAAACCTAAGCCAACTATCAGAGGAACAACTGTCTCTTAAACTGTCTGTTAAACCTTTCTTTTTCCCTTAATCACAAGGTGGGCTTCAGATGCAGACCCTATCTTCTCAGGGTAGGTGACTTGGATCTTGAGGAGAAAAACAGTGTGTCAGAGATGAGCGCTCTCCCTCCTCAGACCCATCCTGGCCCCAGGGAAAGTTTTCGTACCAAAAGTGTATTTCCAAATCAGGACATTGCCAGATGGGAATGGAAGTTGTATTTTTCTACTTTTATTGCACCAGACTAAGAAAATCTCACCGGACTAAGAAAATCTGAGTCAAATATTCTTAAAGCATGAAACAGAGGATGTTACATCAGCATATGTTTGTAAATCTGTGACTGACTGTGACTGTGACTGTGACTCCTCCCTTGTGCCCCCACCACAGGGCAGGGCCCCCTCCAGCCTGCCCTCCACCACGAGGCCTCCGGGAGCAGGGACCCAAACACCACACTCTCTCCCCCAGGAGGAACCATGCAAACAGCACAGCAGGCTCCAGCAGGCTGCTGAGGAGTGCCATGCAAACTCCTGAGTCTCCACATACTATGATATTTTGTAAAATCTTACAGGCTCTTGGAAAATTTTCAAAGCAGAAAGCCCTGGGGAAACCATCCCTTTCTCTTTGAGGCAATGCTCTGACTGCCACCTGGTTTAGTGACAGCGAAACAGCTGTGGAAGGAAACCTGACACACACCTCCCACACACCTCATCCCTCAACCCTGACTCCAGTGAGGCCAGATGTGGGATAAACCGCTAATGCAAGGCATTCAAATCCCATGAGATTATTTGAGAAGCATATTTTTGAATACTTCATGAGTTTTACTCAAGAATGTCTTTTGGATTTGGATTGTGAACAAAAGTTCAACACTTTCTTAACAAACACAAAACCTGAGATTTTATTTTACTTTGTATTACAATAAAAAATGAGATTATTAACTAACATCATGGAAATTCTGGAGTCAAGAGAGAAAACAGGAAAATAATATATTTTAAAAAGAATCATACTACTTGAATTAGGGATTTGTAATAAATGGGTAATTATCCATAATAGAGTTAGAGGGAATTTCATCCCAGAAGAATATTTGATATACAAAAATTATTTTTGGTCTGCACTGGAAAATGTAGATTATTAAAAATAAAATTCAAAATTTTAAGCACTGCAAGAGCCTTGCTGAAATATTTGAATCTGCTAATATAAAAATGTATTTGAGTTGTAACTGAAAAGCCAAGTTTGTGACATTTGGGCTTTTTGGTATAATATCTTACAGTTAAATCACAGGTATCACATTACAAAAGAGATGGCCAGATCCAGCCCCAGCCTAGATCGGGGCCCCTGTGCAGCAGCACAGGCTTTGTGCCTCAGGAGACCAAAGTAGGGGAGCAGTGCACAACATTGAGGGGAAGGTAGGGACTCTCATCTAAATAAAATGTGTGACATTCTTCCACCATTGCCAGATGTCTCCAAAATAGATCTAGCTCTCTTCAGCAGCATCTATGTGTTCATGATTCTGTTTCTGCTGGCATCCAGAACATGGAATGAAGTGCAACAAACAGAAGCTGAGCAGGCGGGTTGGACCACATGACTTCCAGAGGTGTCTTCCAACTTCAGTCACCCTGTGATTCTGTCGTCCCAAATCTTTCCTAATCAAGATTTGCTAAATGAAATTACCAAGTACTAGTGGCCTCCTCATTACAGTAGGTAAATTTTTGTGCACTTTTTAAGGGGTTCCATTGGATTAATTTCCCCAGGCTCTCACTGTACTTAATGTGTTAACCCTGCCCACATCTGCTGTAAGAAATCTAGAGATGCTTTTCAAGCCAGCTGTGAGGGTGTGAGGATGTGAAATTCTTGTCTGTTGCTTCACTTCTGGGCTGTTCAGCATCCCATATGAACATGCTGTGTGTGGAAAAGCAGCTGCCTGTTTCCACTGCCTGTGGAAAAGCAGTACAGGCAAAATTCTCCCTGTTTGTAGGATGTGGACTGTACATGCCGTTAGCAGTGCACGTGCCGTTGTGCCAGTGGTGCACAAGTGGAACATGTCTTCATTGGATCTCCCAGGGGAAAGCCAAACCTCACCAATGCTGCTGAGACCTGTTCTTCAACTTCTATTAGTGAGGGTCAACTCTCTTTCTAGTGCTTTCAAATTTTTTTTTTTTTGTACCAAAACTCCTCTCAGAAGCAGGAAGTTAAGGACTACAGAGAAAACCCAAGAAAGCAAGCAACCCAAGTACTTCAGTCTGTAAAGCCAGGTCCCTTAAAAGCCAGTAGTTTCAGGAGTTTGATGTTCTAAGCTATTCTGGTGCCATACAAGATTGAATCAAAGTAAAAAGAAATCAATTGTACAATTTAAATTTAAGCTAAATTAAATTCAAGCCCATGCTGCTTTAAATTCGTCAAAGGGCATATAAACTGTTTGGGTGGAACAGCAGAAACAATTATTTGCTATCAGCAAGACCTTTCCTTCAGTTATTAGGAAGACAACTTCCCAAATGCATAAAAGTAATACCTCAAGCCAAAGAAGCTTATCCTACTTTATTCCATCTTGTTCCAATTTATTCCAACCAATAATCTGGCCCAGTACCTTTAAACTTGCTCATACAACTTTGTCTCCCAATTATACTTCAGTGCTGATTACAGCATAGCTACCTAGTTAGGTGGTGCATTTAATATGTTAGCACATTTGTCTCTGACAACTTTGGAAAGCACAGGAATGTTCTTTCTCTGTTCTGTGCTCCAAAGCTTGCACTGCTGTGGTGCTGATATTCTGAATCACACCACAATGCTAAAACTACTAATCTTGCAACATATGAGAGCGAGCCTTTGGGATTTTATTTCCACCAGTATATTTTACATACTTCTTTGGTGCAATCAAGAATCACTGAGATTTTGGGGATGATAAACAGAAGACATAGGCCAGGAAAAAATGAACGTTTGCTTTTAAGTCTTCCGGTGTACTGTATTTTAAGAATTCATTAATCATTCACTAGGTAAAGCTGATACCTTACAAGCAAAAAAAAAAAAAAAAAAAAGACTGAAAACGGCTGGAAAGAAATTGCTTCAGTCAAAGTAATGCTTTTATTTCAAGGAAATCCTCTGGGTAGGGTAAAATTAATAATTAGCTTTACATGAGATTTTTTTGAGGCTTGAATTCCTATATATGAAATTTTACTCATTTACTATAAAGTATTTCAATTCTTTTACTGGCTTAACTCACTTTTTTAAGTGCAAGTGTCTACTGCCATTTGATATTTCTAAGGGTACCTGACATATCTGCTTAGAACTAGCAGATGTGAGGCCAAACATGTAAAATATCCATGCTTCCCCAAGGAAACAAGTGGAGGCCAAGCAGAAACATGTCTGTATATGTTGGGTAGTATGAGATGCACACAGGTAAGTAACATTATGGGAAGATGCAGCTGAGCTGAATATATAAACTGCAGGAAAACAACAGGGAAGAATAATTTTAGAATGATCCTTCTCCTATCTATCCAGACCATAAACATTCATCTCTACAATTTGAAAGCTGATTTGGAAAACAGGAAGGAAGGCCCACTTTCAAAAGTAATATAAATTATCATTAGCCACAGACAGAGACAAAATTTGTTATAAACCACTTTCCAGAAAAATGAATTGTCTTAGATTTAGTTAATGACATCCAATCTAGACACTCCAGCTTGGAAGCAGGACTTAGCCATAGAACTTAGTTGGAGCCATGAAAAGGGAATTGTTGTGAAGCAAATAAGAAGCAGAGATTTCCCTCACGCAGAGAGAAGCATCAAGGGACTGGCAATCATGTGTTGCTGAAGTAGCTCAGAGCAGTCAGTTCTGATGAATGAATTGAACCCTGAGTCACTGGAATTGCTCTAGAAGTCATTAAAATAGCAGCAAGGAGGAGTCAATATAGTTATTAAACCTGATGATCTCAGGATAAAAGTTTAGGAAGGGTAGTGTCTGTTTAGTCTAGAGAAGACTGAGGGGATCTCATTAATACATGTAAATATCTCAAAGGCAGGTGTCAAGAGGGTGGCACCCGACTCTTCTGTGGTGCCCAGTGAGAGAATGAGGAATAATGGCCATAAACTAAAACACAAAAAGTTTCAGCTCAACAAGAGTAAGAACTTCCTTACATTGTGGGTGGCAGAGCACTGGAAAAGGCTGTCCAGGGAGGTCGTGGAGTCTCCCTCTGTGGAGAAATTCCAAAACCATTTGGACATGTTCTGCGTAACCTGCTCTAGGTGACCCTGCCTTGGCATGGGGGTGGGACTGGATGATCTCCAGAGGTCTCGTCCAACCTTAGCAATTCTGTGGTTCTGTGAAAGGAAGGTAAGGCAAGGCAAGACAAGGCAAGGCAAGAAGATGAAAGTTGACATAGGGAAGGGGACACAAAACTGACATAAGGTGCAGCCGCTGGGTGGTTTTAAATTTTTCATGCAGAGGGGAATTCAAGTGAAAATAAAAATTAAACCTGAAAGACAATACTTGTTCCAAAAATCATAGCCATCTAGTTAAAACCGATGAATTAGATTAGAACAACCTTTTAGTTTTATAGGTAGAATTTAAAGTAAACAAAATTTAGTCAAGATCACTGAAGTTGTTTTATGGCAAGCAATGATAATGTACAGAGAAGGAGAATTCATAGTACCTGTGAATTCACAGAGAATTCATAGCTTAGTAGCCTCTGCTCAGTATTTCTGCCATTTACTTTTAAAACATTTTTACGAATTAAGCAAAAATTATTCCTACTATAAATGATCAAGTAAAACACTAACAAAGGCACATAAGTTTAACTATGCTTTCAAAGACAAATCAAAATGGATTATTTTGCAGAATGACATCCCAATTATTTATCGAACACACGATCTCTTTTATTAGGATTATAGATGTTCAATCAAAGAAAAGGATACACGTGTGCTTGACTTTATGGGTTCTTCCTGAAATAACTCATTTGCATGTTAAAGTTACACATTTTCTTCTTGATGACAAGTTTTACAGCATTCTTAGATGGCAGTGCTTTTGTCAGGAATTATTCCACTGAGTCAGAAGTTGAGAACTATCAAGCACAGCAGAATGATTAAGGCCAATGGAAATCAAACTAGTGTGGAAAGGAAAGAAATTATGGAAACGAAACAGTTGTATGGGAAAGAGAAGGGGAAAACATGGCCATGAGCCTTTCAGGCTTTCTACCATTCAGTTTAGGCAAAGTCTTGGTACGACACAAACAGGGTTACAGAAGAGGAGATTTGGGTATTACAATAGAATATGCTCATTCTTCTGGATTCTAATTCCCTTTCATTTGTCAATATGACTGTAATATTTTATGCTTACTCAAGGTTATTTGTGGTTTTATTGACACTTAGGGTTATTACTGCTATAATATATATTATTAGTAATGGTTTGATGTCCAGTCATGTCTAGAGGGGAACTGAACTGTATTTGCTCCCAGGCAAGCTGAGAACAAGGCTGCACTTTCAATACTCTAAATAACAGCCTTAGTTCAAGATACAGAAGCAAAGACCAAGGGAAGTAGAGAGGATTTCCCCTCTAAAGTAGAGAAGAATTAGTCAGTGTTGCAAAATTCCTTCAGGAACTGTCTGTGGAACACAAAACCTGAGTATTTAAATACTTAGAACTGTCTGTGAATTCATTATTAGCACTACCTAAGGAGACTTCCTGCAGTCTGATAGATTATTAATTCTTTCCTATTTATGAACACTACATGTTTGATCCAAGCTAATCAAAGTCTCATGCAGACTGAAAAAAGGAGTTAAATTGATCAGCACACCCATCATCACCCCTAGGAAAATCTGTTTGACAACAATGAAAGGTTTGCAAAACTCAGAGACATTAAACAGATTTTTTTTGACAGGCTCATACCCATAAACATACACCTACTGACATCTATAAAAACACTGCCTGTTGGAGTTTTAATAAGTGAATAAAGATATTTACACTAAACAACTGTAATTGGAATACCATGAGTGAGGGGAACCAACACTAATATATCTAGTTTTATGCATGTTTGAGGTGATCACTTTCATACATTTGCTTATACTTCATTGTTTCTCTTCTTAAACACACACAACAAAATCAAGAAAAAGTTACTAATGCTGTGTGGGAATTGCCTGTCAGATGATTTATCCTCACAGTAAAGCCTACAATAAAGAAGGTGGGTTTTAGCTATTGAACAGAAATTACCATTATTACTTATTACCATGCAGATGTAATAAGAAGTGACTGGATTATTTAGAATCCAGTCTTCTCTTTAAAAAACAAAATTATTGTGCTGGCTTTGGCTTGGGTGGAGTAAACTTTCTTCACTGTTGCTGGTGTGGGGCTGAGTTTTGGATTTGTGTTGCACACAGGGTGATAATATAGAGATGTTTTTGTTATTTCTCAGCAGGGCTTACACAGATCCAAGGCCTTTTCTGCTTTTTGTACTGACAAACTGGCAAGGAAGTTGTGGCTGCATGGGAGGTTGGGAGGAGACAGCTGGGACAGGTGACCCAGACTGACCAAAGGGATATTCCAGACCATGTGACATCATGCTCAGTATATAAACTTGCGAGAAGGAGTCGCGGGAGAATGTTTGGAATGATGGCGTTTGTCTTCTCAAGTCACCATCACTGTAACAGAGTCCTGCTTNATTTGTGTTGCACACAGGGTGATAATATAGAGATGTTTTTGTTATTTCTCAGCAGGGCTTACACAGATCCAAGGCCTTTTCTGCTTTTTGTACTGACAAACTGGCAAGGAAGTTGTGGCTGCATGGGAGGTTGGGAGGAGACACAGCTGGGACAGGTGACCCAGACTGACCAAAGGGATATTCCAGACCATGTGACATCATGCTCAGTATATAAACTTGCGAGAAGGAGTTGCGGGAGAATGTTTGGAATGATGGTGTTTGTCTTCTCAAGTCACCATCACTGTAACAGAGTCCTGCTTTCCTGGAGATGGCTGAACATCTGCCTGCCCATGGGAAGCAGTGAATTAATTCCTTCTTTTGCTTTGCTTGTATGAGTGGTTGTTGCTTCCCCTACTAAACTGTCTGTATCTCACCCCATGAGACTGAGATACAGCTTTTAGTGNACCATGTGACATCATGCTCAGTATATAAACTTGCGAGAAGGAGTTGCGGGAGAATGTTTGGAATGATGGTGTTTGTCTTCTCAAGTCACCATCACTGTAACAGAGTCCTGCTTTCCTGGAGATGGCTGAACATCTGCCTGCCCATGGGAAGCAGTGAATTAATTCCTTCTTTTGCTTTGCTTGTATGAGTGGTTGTTGCTTCCCCCATTAAACTGTCTGTATCTCACCCCATGAGACTGAGATTCAGCTTTTAGTGTTCCAATTCTCTCCCTGATCCTGCTGGTGGGGGAGTGAGCCAGCAGCTCTGTGGGGCTTGGCTGCTGGATGGGGTTAAACCATTAGTTACAAAACATCATTAGTTCCTACACCCACAGTCAGGTGTGCATGTCACAGTGCATGAAATGAGAACTGTTCCAGTGAGTGTTCAGATCACATTGTTGATGTAGTTGAAAAGCCTGGGAAATTTACTCTGACTAATTAATGTGATACTATTTATGCAAGTGTGACAGGCTGAAATGGAGGAATGAGGACTGTTTCTATCCATGAAAGTTTTCTCAGAGTTGCATTCCAAAAGCTCTCCAGAGGACACGGAGTCCTTGTCCAGCACAAATAAACTCCAGTGCATGAGCTGAGAAGTCAACAAACTTTCCCTTCACTTTCCCTTCTATGCACCCAGAAGCAGTAAGGAATTTCTCACCCAAGAAGTTCAGCACTTTTTTGTGCAGTCCTGTAGGACCCAGATCCCTCTAAATGTTCAGTCATCTGGAAGCATGAAGTATTCTGGGGAAGTACAGCTTAATTGCACATGGCAGCAATTAATTGTCATCATTTAATCGTAACGGTACTTACCTATTTCACAGTAGTGTTGTGAGGACTAACAAATACTGCATTTCTAAAATGATTTATGATGTTCAGAAAAAATGATGTTATTTCAAAAATACAAAGCGTTTTCATAGTTATCTAAACAAGTGTATGATACTTGTTAATAAATAGATATTATAAACTATAATATATAATAAATGCTTGTGTTGGTAAGAACTAATAACTACACATATAAATAGTAGAGGGGTTTTTTTTACAAAAAAATAATAACAATAGTTAAAAACTCTAGGGTCAGATTCATCTGACAAACCATAGACACCTACAGTGTTAATACTTTATCTGAACTGTTGTCTAGCCTTCCCTTTCCATCAGGGGAGGCAAATGGACCTTTGTGAGGTGTGATTCATCCCATCCTAAAGCAGATGTGTGTACAACAAATAATGAATTGCTCCTTTGAAGGTTCTATTTCTTTTCTTGGACTGAAGAGGCTAAAAGAGACTGGCAGGGCAAAGAAATCTCTGCTTCTCATAGGCAGAAGTTGGTCAATTATTCAGGCAGTCACACAGGAAGTCAATTTGCACATAATTTCCACTTAAGAACCACAATTCCTCTTACAAAATTAATTAATCTAGCTAAAGGATATCTGTGAGGTTAGCCAATATACCAAAATTAATTTTGTAAATTTAAAGGCTCTTAAGCTAATTTGGATGACTGAAAAGATGGTAAACAGTCACCTTACACTCTATGCCAAGTATGGGGGTTTGGATTATTAGTTGAAGGAAATTATTCAATACATAAAATGTAAACTGAAGGACTGTGGGGCAAAGAAACATCAGTCGAAGTCAGCAGAGATGAAGTTGCCTGAGCACGTTTCTCTTTTGCACTGAATGAAATTATCTAAAGTTATTTCCAGGACAATGTTTCTCTCTGTATGAAGACATGCCTGTTCTGGTTTTCCTGTTTGTTTTCAGATGCTCAGCTATTCTGCTTGTTCAGTGGTGCAAATTAAATTGTTAATTACATAGACAGATGGGTTGGATATTTTCCCATTAGTACAGATACCTAAGTTATTACAATAAAAAAGTTTTATGAACAACTCAATACTTGAAAGTTGCCAGAGGTTGATAACTTGCTTATGTTACACAAATTCTTGAATAACGATTAGTTTTGCCTAAAACCAATTGCTTAGAGATTGCTACTAATTCATAAGTGTCACAGGTGGGAGTGGGAGCTTCAGACAAAGTTTATCAGAGAAGCCCTTCTGCTGAGTCAGGTGTGGGAATGACCTCTCGCTTTCTAAACTCCATCTCAATCTTAGCCCCAGACTTTATCAACACTTTAGGTAACTTTGTCCCACAGTATTAATGATGGCAAACCAGATTTATTTTTATAAAATTAATTATTATGCCATATGACATGGCAAAAATCTTAATCAGAATTACTTGCTGTACAGTACAAAAGCTAAAACTAGTAGTTGTGTATGGTATCGGATATGATAGTGCACTGTATCAGAGCAATTATATTAAAGCAATTACGTTAAAGCTCGCAAAAAGAAACAATTATGAAGTAGAGATTGATGTAACTCATCATACCAGTGCTCATGGGCAGATCTCTTTCACTCAGCCTCGAGTATCCTTGTGAGACAACCCCTACCCACTCCAAGGAGTAATATCTTATCTAACCATATGAGAGTGGAGTGGACTTTTAGAGTATAAAGTAGTTGACTTCCAGCCACATGTCTCAGGCTGCATCACTATCAGGATGTTAATTTGGGGTTGGTTAGCAGACTGGTTTTAGCATAATTCAACACCAAAACCAGCACATGATGGCCCCTCTCAATCTACTGCTGACAGCCTTTTAAATAGGGCATTGTCCAAGTGGCTTGCCCACATTCCAGGGCAGAGCATCCTGCTACAATAAGTAATATTTTTATAGCCTGGAGTTGACCGTATCACTCTTCAAGAAGATATCCTTGCTGTTGGCTGTTACACTTTCTTAACTTTTGTAAGCAGGAAAAATAAAGTTGTTATCCAGTGTGCTACCAGAAGATTATGATGTGTTACATAACACAATGAACATTCACAGATTTAGGAGCCAGTTTCTTTGAAGGGTAGAGACTTTATTGCCTGAGAGAAGTTTAAATTTTAAAAGATCCTTGTCTTCCATCTCTACTAAAGTGATAATGAGAAAGTAACTAATATCAGGAATTCCTCCAAAAGCCTTCACTTTTGAGAATCCTCAAAAGAATTCCACTTAAAAATGGATATGTGGATGTTTTGTTAACATCAACAATGCCAAGCTATACATGGGAATACAGCAAGTGTCTGAAGAAGAGCAGTGAGAATTGATGTTGGTTTGAAATTCCCAGAAGATGCCTCAGCCAGGTTCTTGCACTGATGATGAGAGCCCAGCAGTCTAAAGTGTACGGAGGTAAGCACTTGCAACTCAGTTTAAAAATAACTCAGGTAATAAGGTGTGAGTGGTCTTGAAGGAAAGCAAGTCGGTGCAGTAAATTAGCACAGGAGAAACTAATGAAAAAACACAAACAGTAAAATGTAATCATTGGAACAGACCACAGGAAAGAATGAATACAAAATTGATTTAAGAGCTGAACAGAGTTTACCTGAACTGCTAGCAGAAAGGAACTGACATTTGCCAAATTAAAAGATTTCAGCTGTAAGGTTAAGTAATTTCAAGTTTATTTAAGGAGAAGACCAAAAGCTTTGTTAGTTGGCTGATGGTGCAGAGAGTTTAGCTGCTGAATAAAACAAGTAATTCTGGGCAGGGACAGTATCAAGAACAATACACAGATTGTTGCATGCATTTAATGTTTATTCTGTTTCTGATAATATCAATTTAAATCTCATATTGATTGATTTAAATTTCATCCTGTGTTGAACGACTTCACTCTCCTTGATCTATTTTAAAATTTATTTTGAATAAGGCATTATTTTGCATAGTAAATCATTGGAGCTTTACTTCTGAGTAAAACCATGGCCCTGTTTAAAGAGAAGTATTTTTCCTCTTGATACTTATATGTAATCTTCCTTGGCATTGCTGGGATATGCCTGCTCAGTGATAAGAGGATGGAGTAATAGCTCCTAAAAAATGCATTGGGTAGGTCAACAGTCAGTTCTAATTGCATGTCTTTTATTCATCTCAGAGGACTTTAGGGATTTGGAATAATGCAGCTAAAATTAAAATTTGAAAATTCTTATTAATCTCCTTCACCAATCTAGTAACTGTGAAAGTAACATCCAGCCTAGCATTAGACATACTGTTTACCAAACTCAGTTTTATGTATTAATGCCCATTTCTATTACAGCTTCAGCAGAAAATATCAGCAACTTGCTTTCCGATGCAGTTGGTGGATATAAAACTAGCCCTTACTCTGAAAAAAGAACTGTTCATATGTGTAAGTTGCTCTACAGAACTACCTCCCAGCTACGCTTTTTTTACTTCCTACCACATTGTAAAAGGCAAGAAAATAAATAGGGTCTGAAAGTGGGTAGTGTTCAGAGACACCGAAAACAGCTTTCTTAACATAGCCCTGATTCCATACTCTCTTAAACTGTTTTCACACAATGTGAACCAAACTGTGTGTCTTCTTCTGATCTGTCTGTTCCATGCAGCAAGCTCAAAGGAAGTGAGATCTGGCTGGTTTCAGCTGGACCATTTCCACAAGAAAAGCAGAATATCCCTGGAGGGAATAAAGCTGTGTTAATACGCTCTTATTTCACTTGCCAAAGGAAACAGCAGAGAGTTGTCTAGAGAATTTCTAGGTTTATTCTTTTCTCACCTGTTATTGCAAGAGTGACATTACAGGAGCTCCCAAGAGTATATGAAAGAAAGACAGGCTTCAGACAACTGGGTTGTAAAGGAACCACAACTGCTCCTAAGTGCACTGCTTCACACTGACCATAGGGAAATATTCAACAGAGCATCCAGCCAGTACCACTGTCATTTGCAGGACTGACATGATCTCCATGAAGGAAATGCAGTTCATGATACAGATTTTCTCTCGTGCTGAATGCAGTCGAACTCGGGGTTCAAAACTTGCACCTTGTACAAAATTTGTGACAGACAAATAATGATACTGGCAACATTCATTAATTTTAACCCTTGTTATGATTTATTACTCACAAAGCTTGGATCCATATAAAAACTAAAGATATATTATTGTAACTAACCACTTCCATAGAGACTATTGTATGGCAGATGTCAGCAAAATCATGAATCGTGCTGGCAACATGAGCAGGACACCATTATTCAGCAATCACACCACCAGAACAAAGGACAGTTAAATGCAAATCAGTGGTATCTTTCACCCTGTGCACAGTTAAATTGTGGAGAACCTTGAAAAAAGCATTATCAACATTGAAACAGAAATTAATTCAAACAAGAATTTACGGCACCATGAAAAATTATTATGCATGTTGGGCTCCATGCAGCCTCTTATCAAATTCCTGTGCCACTGAAAAGTATGAAGTTGTTCCTGGAGGAAGTTTGCCTAGAAATGCCCTACCTATCATAGTTTTTCCTAATGTTTTCCCTCTGTTCTACTACATAAGGTCCAAGGGAGCCATTTAGATTTTAAGTTCCAAAACAGACTAATACATGAGATCAAAATATAAAACAAACTTGGAAATATAATGTGTCAGAAATGACAGTAACTAACAAGCAGTTGATTGTGAAGCACTAGCTCTGTAGGAAGAGAATTGAGCCTATTTGAAAAGATAATTGTTGGGGAAGATGAAACAGGAAAATCTTACAAATATG
>VWZW01007671.1:1721619-1788357 GCA_013397115.1 Edolisoma coerulescens | reverse complement strand
TGAAGCCGGTGTTCCGTGTTGTGTCGTCCCGGTTGGTTTCCCCTACGCCGACCCAGCGGCTGGAGATGAGCGCTGAAGCGGAGGGGCCGTCGCGGGCGGATGGTGCCGGCGCGGACAGCACGAGGTGACGCCACCTCAGGTACCGTGGCTCCTTCAGCGTCCTCGCGGGTGCGGGCGGCGCTGGGCTGTGCAGCACCCGCCTGACCTCCGCCCAGCTGGAGGCACCGCCCGGAGGCAGCGGGGACGGTGCGGGGTCCCTGGGACGGTAGCCGGAGGCAACACTCCCAGCCTGGCCCGGCCGCCCCGCAGGCGGGGCACTCTTCTCTGCAGCCGTGTTGTGGTTTTGATCCAGGAGAGTGTGGGCTGCTGCTGGCAGCTACAGGATGAAGTCGCCTCCCTGCTGCATGTCTCTTTCTTCCCAAGCATCCTTGGAGGAGCCAGGGAGTAGCACATCCCTGGGCTCGCTGGACTCCAGTGTTTTCTCCAGTGAGGAAGAGCAAGGGCCCCTGCTCCAGAAGGTCATTCCCTCTCTGGACTGCTTTACTATCAATGTAGGAGGCAGCCGCTTTGTGATGTCCCAGCAAACTTTGTCTTGCTACCCTGACACCCGTCTTGGCAAACTGGCAGTAGTGGTTTCTGCTGCGCGGGATGTGGCTTCTGGCCTCCTTGAGCTTTGTGATGATGCCAACCTTGTGGAGAATGAGTATTTCTTTGACCGGAGCTCACAGGCGTTTCACTACATCCTGAATTACTACCAGACAGGGAGGCTGCATGTGATGGAGCAGCTTTGTGCACTCTCTTTCCTGCAAGAGATCCAGTACTGGGGTTTGGATGAGCTCAGCATTGATTCCTGCTGCAGAGACCGGTGAGTTGTGGGAAGATGAGGCTTTGGGGATTGTGGGCTAGGTGAGTTCAGCATTGACTTGCATTCAGAAACACTCAGGTGAGAGGTCCAGCAGTGGGGATAGGTGAGGTGGCAGGGCATTTGGAAAAGTTGTGTGAGTTGAGCCCCGAGTGCCGCTCTAGCGGTGGATGGGTGTCAGGAATGGAAGGAGATACGTTGGGTGAGGTCACGGTTAACATTTGTTGTGGGAAAGGTTGTTGGTGAGGTCAAGATAGTGAGACAGGAACAGGGTCTGGGATGTCCTATAGTGACTTCAGACTGTCCTTGGAAGCTCAAAATGTTTAAAAGGACAATGCCAGAGATGAAAAAGGTTGTGAAAGGAGAGATGCCCCTTCAATCATTCAGTTTGAGGTTGTCATAGAGGGATTAGATGTGGAGTCAGGCATGATGCTGGGAGTGTTTGGATCCTGCCCACCTGCACTTTAATTTTGAAAGATTTCCAAATCCAAGCTGGAGAGGCAGAAGGGGGGGCTTGGTCACCTGCCAGGCTGAGTGTGGGTGGCATGGCTCCAGGAGGAGCCATGAAAGGAAGCATCGCACGTGGATGAAGCAGCTTACAGGGAGGGGGCAGCAGCAGCAGGAACATGGCTCGCTGGAGACAAATTATAACAGGCACTTTAGGAATGAGGTGGATTTTGATTGAACCACCCCCAGGATGTTTCTGTTAATTCTATTTGCAGTTGATTTTTTCCACCATATTTAATGTTACTAGTTTGGGTTTTTTAGTATTGAAGAAATAAATTTTCTAAAGAGTGTAAGTGCTATTTATCTATAGGAGTTATGTCAAAATTATTACAAGGAAACAAAGAAGTAATCTCATCCCAAAAGGATGGAGGATAGGAGTTATCCTACCCCAGTATGATTTAGTTCTTCCGCTGAGAAAGTTGGAGCCTAGTTTTCATCCCTGTCTTCCTTCTCTGGTAGGTGTAACTGAAAGCTCCTACTACTTTGGTGATACATGGAGCTACAGAGCTCTTTGGCATATGCAGGACTAACTGTATTGAAGGCAGAATTGCATAACCCCTTTGTCTGAGGCTTGAGCTTTGCAGCAGTCAAAAAGAAAGATGTGAAAGAAAAAAGATTTTTTTGTGTGTGTGTACTTTGACTATGTTTGTGTTTCACAAAATTCCACTGTAAATATACTCCGACAAAACACTCTATATATTTACAGTCTGTAAGTTTTATTCAGTACAAATGCTTGTCCACTTTGTGTGAGAGCCCATATATCTAAACAAAGAAAGATACTTTGTCATCTTAGTGTGTATTGATCAGAAGTTCACCCATGAACTGTATGGCTTTTATTATGCCTTCAGTTTTACTATTGCAGATATGGATCAGTGTAATAAAAATGCAATATAATTAATCAAATCGAGAACTGTTTAAAAACGGAGGATCTGGTTGGGCCAGTATTGCTTCCAAGAATTCATGTTAGTCGTGCAGCAAATCCTACTGTGGTCAACATGATCCATATAAATAAATCGCTATCAGTAAAATTACTCTGCATATGGAATGTGTCACTGATGGGAAAAGGGGGAATAGAAGTATATCAGGTCAGTGGAAACATGCTGCAGGGGCTCAATTAATAAAAGCCATATGCTTGATATTGGGGTTTTCTGAGCTCACATAAGGTAAATTTTAATGTGTGTTTGTATGACTTGCATGGTAAATGATAAGACAAGCATCTGCTTATTGGTATTAAAAATCTCTTGGGGGGTGTTCCTGGGCAGGTACTTCAGGAGAAAGGAGCTGAGTGAAGCCTTAGACATCAAGAAAGATGCAGAAGAACTGGATGCCCAAGATGAAGAAGAGGATTTTTCTGGTAGCCTCTGTCCCAATGTCAGACAGAAACTTTGGGAAGTTTTGGAAAAGCCTGGCTCCTCTGCAGCAGCCAGGACTTTTGGCACATTGTCCATGGTTTTTGTTGTTGTGTCCATTGCCAACATGGCCTTGATCTCGGTAGAGCTCAGCTGGCTGGCCCCACCACTGCTGGATGCCCTAGAGTACCTGTGCATTGCGTGGTTCACAGCGGAGTTTGTCCTGAGGCTCCTGTGTGCACGAGATCGGTGTCGCTTCCTAAGGAGTGTGGCAAACATCATAGACCTCCTTGCTATTTTGCCTTTCTACATCACCCTGCTGGTGGAGAGCCTCTGTGGTGGTGAGAGCTCCCAAGAACTGGAGAATGTGGGGCGCATTGTCCAAGTGCTGAGACTGCTCAGAGCCCTGCGGATGCTGAAGCTGGGAAGACATTCAACAGGTACTTTTGGCCATGGCTATGGTACTTCTCAGTTTCACTGCGTGCAACAGTTGTCCCTGGGCACAGTCCTCCATTTTGTGTGCATTTCTGCCAAAGCTTTTTTACACAATCTGTTAGCAGTAATGGCTTGTGAAAATCCTGCTTTTGAACATTATAATTGAGTGACAAGGGCCTTCTCTGAAAAGCTGTAGCTCTTCATAAAGCCTTTTATATTGTGTGCATTGAACATTTACAAAAACAGACCTCGAAGTTGCATTCTGTAAATCATCCATCAGTCATTAGTAGTGTGATAAATTTTAAACATATTTGAGTTGATTTTATTAGGGAAGAAGCAAAGATCATCAGCCCACGCTTTTGGTATTGTCCAAGGCCCAGTAATGACAGCTGTCACAATTTGGCTTGTTTAAAAGTATATGCAAAGAAATATATCATGATTTTGTCCACGTTGTAGATCCTGAAAACAACCACAGTGGAGAATGTTTCAAGGAAACTGTTTAAAACTGAATCTTTGCGGGTGGTGGGTTTTAGGGGCTCTCTGGCCCCATTGAACCCACCAGTATTCCCATGGTATATGGAACGCATCTGGGGGCTGCATCGGCAGTGGGACCTAGGTGGAGCACAGAGCAGCAGTGCCAGGTCCAGCCAGCGTTCACCACTTGGTGTGGGACCCCAGGCGCTCCCAACAGGTGAATGAACAGCAAGCAGGGGTGGGGTGGAAGGTGAAATGCATTTCTGTGAATCATCTTGTTCACTCTCTTTAGTGAAAGAAAAGGTGTTTCCCCTGATTTTATTACTACTTCATGACATGTACATGCCTGGCTATATGAAAGAGTAAAAGCTGTGTTGGCATTTTTAAAATGGTTTGATTATGTTCCCACTTAAATCAGTGCAGAATACGGTGCTGAATTTGACAGAAGTGTTCAGCCAACACTCGGAGCTTTGAAAAATTAGATCCTGATAGTAAGTCATGGTCTCTGTCCTGCAACATTACCCTGTTTTGAAGACAGTAATGATTGTTCTTAAAATGCACCCAGTGTGTCTTTCCAGGATTTCCAGCCATGAAGCAGGAATGGTTTGACGCCTGTCCATATTTTTGGAGAGCCCTCTCTGTGAACTGGCCCCGATTCAGCAGGAGCTACAGTGTGCTCACAGCAGCAGAATGTGTCTTATTTTTGTTCCCACTGAAGGGTAGCAAACCTGCCTGCCAGTGGCAGGGAGTAGCTTTGATGCTACTCATAATCATAAGCATAATCATAGTGGTTTGGGAAGTACCTTAATCTTACTCTCTACCCTAGATTATGCCTCTGCTGGTGCATAACAGTCCCTTAGAAAGCAGTTGAGAGGAAGCTTATGATGATTCAGTCTGGCAATGTGTTAGTTTTGCTTCATTATAAGTTTTGCAGGGTTTGGCAGAGGTTTTTTGCAAGAAAGACTTTTACCCGCTTTTGATGGTAGTTGTAATGTGAATGCAATCCTCTCTAAATATGTTTTAAAAATAAGAAAAAGATTTTATCTCATCAGGGCACTTTTGTGCTGACTAATAAAATGGTCATCCAGAAGTATGTTGATTCTAGTTAAAAAGTTTCCAGTTTATTGCATTTTACTGTTACCGAATGAATGTGGTCATTCTGCTGCTCAGTTTTGTGGCTCTTTCTATCAACTTGAAATCAAATGTTTCAGATATTTATATAACTGCTAATTTCAGGTATACATACTTTCAAGGATGGTCTAAACACCTAGGTCTATTTATTCTTAAATTAATTATTTAGTATTTTACCACAGTTTATGTCACAATATTGAGTGACATGGAATTTAATAATACCATGTTAGGTAGAAGTGAATTAATTATATAAAAATGTAGTATCCTGATCTGGTGGTGTGCTGCCTTCTTTTTACTGGAATCAAAATGCCAGTTTCAAGGTACAGGAAGCAATATATGTATCAATTTAAAGACTCAAAGCAGTGTTACCATCATTGTGTTGCTTCTTTGGTAGGTCAGTTGCTGCCCACTTAAGTCCAGAATGCTAAATCAAATTTGTATAATTTAAATGTAGAAACTCACTGTTCTGATCTTCTGTCCGAAGAAGTTTGTTAATGTGCTTCTTAATACATCCTTTACCACAGCTCCTAATGCAAGATGAGCCCCATATGTATCGTATCCTCCTTGCACATACCTAGGCAGTCCTGATAAACCCGTGTTCAGGGGTGGCTCATGAAACTCTTCTGCTCTCTTACCTTGGATCTGACAGCTGCCTTCCAGTGAAGCTTCTCTCCAACTCCTACACTCTCAGACCAGACAAAGCTTCAGGCACTGCTGAGTTTTTTCGTGTGGCAAGATGAATGCAAGAGCAGAAGATCTATGTCTGCAGGCAGCAGCTATTCCTTCATCAAGTAGGGGTGTTCACAGCCACAAGGAGAACATCTCTGTGGTACTGTGCAGAGCCATAGCAAAGCTGGGATCACAACAGCAGCCTGGCCCTGCTGTCAGGGGCAGAAATGAGTGAGGTGAAAAAACATCAGTTCTTTTCACCTTCAGGAAATAGCAACTTAACCCTTCCTGTGGGACAAGGACAAGAATGAAAAAACGAAATTAAAAAATTTCTGCCCCTTTGGAAGCTGAAGCCAGCTCACTGGAGGGATGTGATGCCTAGAAACACCTGGGCTAGACTGATGTGAGTGTGTATTTATGCAAAGTACTATACTTCATTGAGGAACTGCTGAGAAATCAGTAGTACCTCTATCCATAAAATGTGTAGCTAGAGGGCAAGATTACTCTTCCGATATAGAAATGATGGATTTTAGTAGCTTCAAGAATAGATGAGAACTGGAGCTGCATTTTTCATCTTCTCAGATGCTCCTCAGCTATTGCCTTCCTCCTGGGGCCATGTTTTCTGTGAAGCCTTACTGTTCTCCTCTGGGAAATGCATACAGAGGGACTTCTTGAGGAGAAGTAGGGTGTGAGCATCTTACTTGTGATGGCAGTGAGCATATATTTGAGAGAAGACCATAGCATATTTCAGACTGTCATGCCTCTGGAGTCATGAAAAGTTGAAACTTCAACGCTTTTTGTGTCAAAACGTTAGGGTTATTTAAATGCTGGGTAAATCGAAGCTCCTGAATATCAGCTTGTATTGCCAAGTCCCTTTGGACAAAAGAGAGATAGAACTCGACCTGCATGGCAGAGGTATTTCCCCTTCCTCCTTCCAGGGCTGGGGTTGCTTGCCAGCCTCACGCCAACTCTGTTACAGCACCTTAGCACCTTCCAAGCATGAGTAACCAAGCTGTCACAGCTCCTGGCAAGGAGTTCTCATGAGAAGCTGTAAGACTTGCTGAGGTGTCTGTGCTGGAACAGCCCTAGTTTGGTCATGTGCCAGGGCTCAGAGACATTTTAAAAAGGTACAAAGTAATACAGTAGTATACTTTATATGTTTGTCATTACACCAACTGATCCCCCTTAGAATGAGCTGCGGAGTCCAGTAACTTCTTTGATTCATAGATTTGCCTAAAAATGTCTCCTGACTTCATCTAAAGATGTGAAGAATTATATCTTAATTTTAGATGAGTATACTGCAACTAAGAATAATAAAAAAGAAAAGATCAGACCCTGAACACTTAGAATAACTAACTATATGAAAAATGAGAATGTCACCATTGTGATATAAAGAGTCAACAGTTACTGTTCTGTTCCTCCTTATTTTATCTATTTGTGTGAAAGTTGCTTTTTTTTTTTTTTAGCTATAATACTCTCAAGATTCATCATGATGTACAAACCCTGGCCTTTATAGTATTCATTTATGCTTTGACAAAAAGTGCTACAGGGATAATATTGAATTGTACCTTCTTCCTAGCTCACCTGACAGGACTTACTCTTCTGCCTTGTTCAGTAGGAAATTCTACAGGGCAAGGGATCACAGTATCTTCCTTGGAAGATGAGAATTTGATCTGAGTCCTTGCAGTTATCTCACAGAGCTTTTGCACTGCTGATATTAGTGTTTCCAAAATATGGAGGCAGTCATATTGACAGAGAAAAGATTGCACTGATATATCTTATTCCCCTTGTGTTAAAGATTTAATCTCTATCATTGTAATAAACATTCTACAGATCATAGTTATAGTAATGTAAGACCTCAATATGGGTAAGTTCTTTACTGGAGTTGGTAGTAGATAGCACTGGAAAAAAAACCCAACATTGCCTCCAAGCTCTACTGTGTACTTCCTTTGTGTGCTGTGCATAAACAGAACCTTTAAACCCATTAGGCCTGCAGGGGAAAAGAAAGAGCCAAAAGCAAGAAATTTTAACATCTTGTAGTTTGAGACTGTGGAAAAATCAAATTGCTTATAATACTAATGAGCATATGAAGTCTGCAAGCAGAGGCAGAGCCTCAGTAATCTGTTTTGCAAACACTAGTTTAGTGAGAAGTATACCCATGAAGGGTAATTCATAAGCATTATGTTTTTCTCATTTATTAGAGAAAACATCTCACATTTTTAAAGAACAGTATTAAAAACTAATCCAAAGTGATTCAAAAGATAATTTCAGTCTCCTGTGTGTCTCACCTGAATTGATACCCTGTTATCTTCCTTCTTTATGTGTGCAACATTTATCCATTGCACTATTTTTGGGTTTACTTTCCTGCTTGCTTTGTGGGGCAATCTAGCCTTGAAGCAGCAGCTCTAACAAGAATATAGGGGGTTATAGAGAGTGGTCCCAAACTCCCTGTGCAGCTCCTGGGCAAAAGGACTGATGCAGTACATCAGTCAATTAACAGGATTCCATGCTTGCATTGAGAGGCTTTGCTATCTTGAGTTTGGCACAAGTGCAGCTGTTACTGGAAAACCATATTTATTTTGATGTCTACAGATACAAGATAATGATAGGGTTTCAGGAAGGAAAGAGGGGTCAAAGAGAGTCTGTGACAACTATAAAAGGATTGAAAACTGTCCTTAAAGAAAAAGTTACTGAGTGAACTGTATTGTGGTCTAAGCATTCACATGGCAACACAGATTTGGTAACTAAGGGCTCCTTGATCCAAGAGAAAAATAGGACAGTGGCTGGAATACAGAGGCTTAGTGCATTCAGGCTCCAAGTATAAAGCAGGTACTTTTAGTGTGTTTTCAAGTAGTTTAGAATAGTGCTAGATCTTCTCCTAATTAATAAATCAAGATAGTTTAGTTTGTCTAAATTGTATGTGTACATAGTCCAAATTGTAAGTAATGAGGAGAATTTCTGTGCTCTGTATTAAGAAAACAGAGATGATGTCAGAGGTTCAGTCTGACATTGTGATCTATTTCTTTAAATCACTTTTTCCCAGTAGTGTTTAGAGCAGCACCTCTTTTTAGCCTTCCAGGGTCGGTCATTAAACCAGCAGAAGTGCTGGTGGGAGATGTGGTGGTCAAAGGCCATCATGAGCATGGTGACCATGAAATGAGAGCGTTTTCAATTCATAGTGAAGTGAGGAAAGAAAATAAAACCTCTCACTTGGATTTCCAGAGGGCAGGATTTGGCCTGTTCAGAACACTGGTTCAGAGAGTCCCTTTGGAAACAGCCCTTAAAACCAGAGGGGTCCAGAATGGCAGGATACTTTTAGAAGGAAATCTTAAAGTCTCAGGAGCAGGCTGTCCCATGTGCCTAAAGGCAATCCAGGGAGGAAAAAGGGATGTCTGGATGAACAGGGAGCTTCTGCCAGAACTCAGAGAAGAAAAGAGTTTATGACCTTTGGGAGAAGGAGAGGAACTCGGAAGAGTACAAGGATTTCATTAGGTCATGTAGAGAGAAAGCCAGAAAAGCAAAAGCTCAGCTAGAACTCAATCTGGCCACCACTGTGAAAGGTAATAAAAAGGGGCTTTATAAATACATTACCAACAAAAAGAGGGCCAAGGAAGTTGTCTGTCCTTTATTGGATGTGCGGGGGAACATTATCATCAAGGATGAGGAGAAGGCTGGGGTACTTAATACCTTCCTTGCCTCATTATTTAACAGAGAGACGGTATCCTCCTGGTAACCAGCCCCCCAAGCTGGTAGACAGGGACGGGAAGCAGAATAGCCCCCCTGCAATCCAAGAGGATATCGTTGATCACCTGCTGTGCCACTTAAGCACTCACAGGTCTATGGGGCCACATGGGATTCCTCACAGGGTGATGAGGGAGCTGGCAGAAAAGCTTGTCAAGTTGCTCGCCATCATTTATTATCAGCCTTCATTAACCAGGGAGGTCGCAGGTAACTGGAAGTTCGCAAACGTAATGCCTATCTACAGCAAGGGTCAGAAGGAGAATCCGGGGAACTACAGCTGTCGCCTTGGTGCTGGGGAAGATTATGGGACAGATCATTTTGAGTGTGATCACATGGCATGTACAGGACAGCCAGGGGATCAGGCCCAGCTACCATGGGTTTAGGAAAGGACAGTTCAGCCAAGACTTGAGCATCCTGATCTTTTATGACCACACGGCCGGCCTAGTGCATGAGGGAAAGGTTATGAATGTTGTCTACCTGGACTTCGGTAAAGTCTTTGACGTGGTCTCCCACAGCATTCTCCTGGAGAAACTGGCAGCCTGTGGCCTGAACAGATGCACTCTGCTGGGGTAAAAACTGGCTGGAGGACTGGCCCCAGGGAGTGTTATGAATGGTGCCACATCCAGTTGGTGCCCAGTGACTAGTGGGATCCTCAAGGCTCGATATTGGAGCCAGTCCTGTGTATCTTTATTGATGATCTGAATGAGGGAATTGAGTTGTACCTTCAGTCAGTTTGAGGATGACACCAAGCTGGATGGAGGAGTTGATCTGCTGGAGGGTAGGAGGGTTCTGCAAAGGGATCTGGACAGGCTGGATAGATAGGCTGAGACCAACAGTATGAGGCGCATTAAAGCAAGGTGCTGGGTTCTGCCCTTGAGTCACAACAACCCCATGCAGCACTACAGGCTGGGGGCAGAGTGGCTGGAAAGCTGCCCGTTAGAAAAGGATCTGGGTGTGCTGATGAGCCAGCTGTGCCCAAGTGTCCACAAAGGCCAGTGGCATTGTGGCCTGGATAGTGTGGCCACATGGACTAGGGAAGCTATTTATCACCCTGTACTCAGGACTGGGAGGCCACACCTCAAATCCTGTGTCCAGTTCTGGGCCCCTCGCTACAAGAAAGACATTGAGGTGCTGGAGCATGTCCAGAGAAAGGCAACGAAACTGGTGAAGGATTGAGAGGGTAAATCATATGAGGAGTGACTGAGGGAGCTGGGGTTGTTAAGCCTGGAGAAAAGGAGGGTCAAGGAGAACCTTATTGCTCTCTACAACTACCTGAAAGGAGGGTGTAGCCAGGTGGGATCAGACTCTCCTCCCAGGCATCAGGAAAAGAGCAGCCTTGGGCTGTGCCAGGGGAGGTTCGTGTTGGACATCAAGAATTTCTTCATGGAAAGGGTGGTTAAGCATTGAAATGGGCTGCCCAGGGAGGTGGTGGAGTCACAATCCTGGAAGTGTTCATGAAACAACTGGATGTGTCACTAAGTGCTATGGTTTAGTTGACAAGCTGGTGTTCAGTTAAAGGTTGGACTCCATGATCTTGGAGGTCTTTTCCAGTCTTACTGAGTCTGTGATTCTCAAGACATGTTCACCAGCATTCAAATAAAACATAAAGCAGCCTTTAAGTAAGAGATGTTTTGCAAAGTTATGATGACAGCTACATGAATCAACCTACTGACAGCATTTCTTGTCTTTCAGGCTTGCGGTCTCTTGGGATGACTATTGCTCAGTGCTATGAGGAGGTTGGCCTTCTGCTTCTTTTCCTCTCTGTAGGAATCTCTATATTTTCCACTGTGGAATACTTTGTTGAGCAAGGTGTGCCAGGCACAACTTTCACAAGCGTACCTGGTGCTTGGTGGTGGGCAACAACTTCCATGACAACGGTTGGTTATGGTGACATTAGACCAGACACTACCATTGGTAAAGTAGTGGCCTTTATGTGTATACTATCAGGAATACTGGTTTTGGCTTTGCCAATAGCTATAATAAATGACCGTTTTTCTGCCTGTTATTTTACACTGAAGATAAAAGAGGCCGCTCTTCGGCAGCGTGAAGCTTTAAAGAAACTCATGAAGAACTCCTCCAGCGATTCAAACATCAATGTTAATTTGCGAGACATATACGCACGCAGTGTCATGGACATGTTGCGGTTAAAGAGCAGAGAGAGAGCAAGTACAAGGAGCAGTGGTGCAGATGATTTTTGGTTTTGACTTTGGGTCCAATAATTTTTGGTTTTGACTTTAAAGTTATTTAACCTTGTATAGCACATAGACGACTTCAGAAATTTAGTATTAAGCATCTCTTTTTTTATTATTTGCCACATAGTGTATTTGCTTTTCCAGGTGGAGTTTTACTTACTTGGACAGACTGAAATATCTATTGTATACAAAAGGCAGAATTCATAACATGGAATCTCTCAAGGAACTCTAAAACTTGCTTTCAGAACTGGATCGTGGTGGATGAGATGGGAAATAATGGATCCGTGAAAGTAAAACAATGATGCAAGTATTTGTCTTATCTAAATCCCTACTAATGTATTATAATAAAGTCTTGGTGAAAATTGCCACAGTGTTTTGAATTTTAAACATCTAGGTTTTGTATTTGCACTTGGGGAACAAAAGTCAAAGTCATTAAGGAAAACTGAAAGGGAAGTCGAAGAAAGTGAAATACTGAATAAATGTGAGATGACAATCCTATAACAAGTTTAATCTTGATCCCCTTTCTTATCCCCATCTGCTTCCCCATTTGCATGAAGAAAAGGTTATTATTCTGGGGCAGCGTGAGGGTTGGGGGGAGGGAGGAGGGGATGGGTTTGGAATTTCCTCATTTGCAGAGAAGCAAAGGGCTACCAGGTATATAGTGGGTATTAGGACATAGGTGGAAGTATCAAGGAGATGCAAGATCTGTAGCAAAGTATAAAACAGTCATGAAAAAAGTGCCATAATATAGAGCATCCTCTGTAGTTGCTTCAGAAGTTGCAGAAGCTAATACAGCCTTTGCAATACAGAAGTAATTTAAAAACTTAGTTTGAACTATGCCTTCTTTATGTGTTTTGATTCCCACGACTTATTTGTGTAGTTAAGCAGTTTTTGTGCTTAAGAAAAGTCTCCATTGGATAGCGGAAGAAACAGAAATTGTAAAAGATAACAAGCTAGTGATTTCTCTGTCTCCCATTAAAATCGTAGGTGTTCCAAGTGGACCAGATTTTTAAAAAGTTAATTATCTTCACTGATTCATTATTAGAAAAATACTTCATTAAAATACTTTGTTTCAAAGGAAAAATGAGCACCTGTTGGACTGAATGCTTACTTTATGTAGTCATCAAAGTAAAAACCTAAAATAATCAAAGGTGTTTTCGGTCCTGTTTCCCACCACCCACCTCTCCAGTGGCCCAATACCATTCTTAGCAAACAGAGCTTCTCTTCAATATCATTTCACTGAGCTAGACTATGACGTTGCTGTATAATGCATATAACTCAGCTAGTAGGTTAAATTTAAAAATTCACAAACCTCTCACATTTCACATTTCTTTTGGGCAATATAAACACTAAAAAGATAAATCTAATAACTGTGGATTATTTTAGCTTTATGTATTTATGTACATAGAAGGCTTAAACTGCATTTGAGAATATATGAATGGGGGAAATAACCCACTTTTAATAAACATTGAATAATACTTGGTTTGAAACACGTGTGTTTTTCTGTCATTCCCTGTAAATAATGGTGTAAACATAATACAGCCACCAAGATTTTCAAGGCACCTTGATGCAAACTGAGCAGCATTTTAGCATGAAACTTCTGGTTTGTCAGCTGGCATCAGGCAGCATTTTGATTTGGGATCAATGCAGCACACAAAGCCATCACCAGAGTCAGAAGGAAGACAAAAACACTGGACACCACCAGAAATTGCCTAGGTGCTGAAAATTTGTAGGTCCTCTTCATGGTCTGTGGTAAACAGAGAGCAACTGTGTTATCACAGTGGTCCCCTCTCCCCAGATACTCTATGAATCCATCACAAAACTCCCTGTGATGTCCAGGAGACAAAAATCTGCAGGAGAAGGTCTGGTGCTGCCCACTCTAGGTTATTATTTCATAGCTCTTTGGAGCAGGAAGTCTCTCAGGCTGCACAAATTGTACAGGCTGTTTCTCATTCAAAAGTCATTCTAATTATAGAGAATTAGGAAGAAGCTTTCATTGTGGGAAGGCTGTTTTGTAATGTCTTTTGTGCTCTCTTGTACAGCATCTGATCTGTGTTTGAGAAAGGAAATGCAGTTAGATAGCTGATTGATTCTCTTTAGGGAAAGGCTGCTTTATTGTATCCTGTGCTTTTTATGAAGTATTCAAAAGAATGGGAGAAATGTTCTGGGATATATTAGTTGATTCACTCCTTTTACCATCTCTGGAGATAGTTTCCTAGAAATGCCCATGGGGAAATGTGGCTCAGACTTTATCAAGTAGTTGCTTTGGCCTCTGTTTTCAGACCTCTTGATTTTAGATTCAGTCTCCCAAGCAGTGTTTGTCAGTCATGTTGTTTATACGGTTATCTACCACATTATGGGCTGAGACTAGCAAACCATTTTACAGAAGAAGGCCAGTTTTGCTTTCGGCTCTTACAGACAGAAGGACCAGAGCGTTCATACTGCGAAACACTCAGTACAGGACATCACAACTCTAAAAAAATAAAGCTACACCATGTACGTGCTACCACAGATTTGGGAAATAGCTCAGCCACCACTAAGGCACCAAATTAAGAAAGTTACTGTGCTATCTTTAGAACATCACACTAAAGACAAGAAGCTACCTTTTGTCCTCACTTCTGTTCTGCCATCCCGCAGCAGACTTGGCAGACATGATCAGTAACATTGGCTGAAAATTCACTATTTTAGCTCAAAACACCAAGTATTTTCACAAACTGACGTCAAAGTGTGTAGCTGCAGCACATAGAGGACCTGCAATAACCTTGGTTCCTTAGTACAAGAAGCAGTAATAGTGAAAATTATAGAATCATAGGACCATAGAACAGTTTGAGTTGGAAGGAACCTTAAACATCATCTAGGTCCACCCCCCCTGGCGTGGCAGGGACACCTTCTGCTTGACTAGGTTGCCCATCGAGCCTGACCTTGAACACTTCCAGGGAGGGGACATCTACAACCTCTCTAGGTGTGTGTGTTGACACAAGCAGGCATCTGGGACAACCACAAAGTCACAGTTAGAATGCAAAGAGACGATTTAATGCTGTTCCCTTGCTGTCAGGGGCATCCTGACAGCAGCACCTGGGCAAAGGTACATAGGCAGAGGTGTAGGCACCTTTAAACTTGGTCCATGCTAGAGAATCACTGGCCTGCTGCTCACTCAAGGCCGCAAGGTTGGTTGATTTACAGTCCTCCTTGACAATTTAACCCATACCTTCCAACACTGGGCAACCTTACCACCCTCATAGTGAAGAATTTCTTCCTAAAATTTAATCTAAACCGACCTCTTTCAGTTTAAAGCCATTCCCTCTAACCCTGTCACTACATTCTCTTGTAAAAAGTTCCTCTCCAGCCTTCTTGTAGTGGCACAAACTACAATGTAGACAAACAGTCTGAAAAATCCTTCATGTTTGTTTATAGATGCTTAGGGACAGCTTTTCCTTTGGGCCAGTGTAGTCCAAACCAACCAAAATTTTTTAAACATCACTAAAATTTTTGTCATTTTTACTTTGAAGAAAGGCAGCAGCCTCCTGGGTCACATTAGGCAGAGCATTGCCAGGAGGTCAAGGGAGATGGTCCTGCTCCTCAGCCTGATGAGACAGATCTGGGTGACCGGGGGGGCGCAGGGGGGATTCATCAGTTCTTGGGGTGTTTTAGAAAAGAATTAAGAAATTTATGTTTGCTAGTATTGTATTGTAGTGATTTTGATCTTGAATGCATTTTTCAATGATCACTTTAATTATGTGTTGTTAGTTAATAAACCATTTCAAACTTGATTTATATTAACTATGTAAATCGAGCAATTTTTTCCTTCAGACAGAAATTTTGCTGGTGAAATCTGAGCTTCTGGGATTGCACATGGCAAATATGGTTGAGAACAAAAAGGAGAAAAAAGGAAAGAAAGTTAAGAGGTCTTTTATAAGGTAATTTATGTTTTCTGACATAGCGAAGTATTTTCATCTTGTTATGATTATTTTTATGATGAGTGCCATGTTTTTCTCATTTGCTACAGTATTGTCCTCTCAAAGCTCCATTGAAGTATCCATGCATAAACACAGCTTTAGCAGGACACACTGTTGAGATGCTCACCATCCAAACTGCACAGGAGCAGCTGTTGCTGATGTCTCCAGTACACAGCTCTCTGTGCTCTCCCCACACAGCCTCACTGCAAAAAGGGTAGAGCAGGGCAGGCTGCAGTCACACCTCTGATTGCGGACAGGGTTCTTCAGGGCGCTGGGTGCTTGAAAAGGTCATTCACCAAAGAGTAGGGCTGGAGTTAATTATGTCTCTAAGACTGAGATTCCTTATTCAATTACAACCTCTTGTCAATCAGGGGGTTTTTTGAGAGAGTTGTAATGAGTCCTGTAATTATTACGCTTTTTCCTTTTATATAAACACAAATACTAGAAGTCACATATATCTCCAGACAAAAGCACAGCTGCCAGAGACTCTCTGTTTGTAGCAGTTTGGATGGATTTAAATTTGGTAAATAGTGAGCTTGACCTAATGACCAGTCAGTAACTGAAGTCATTCCTTTATAAAATGGATTTTAATTAAATACTAAGCTGAACAATTTCGTTATAATTCACTTTGTTGTTGTTTGTTATATATGAAATAGAATATTTTCTTAAAAAACGTGACCCCGATGTATGGGGCTGGTACTGCTAGAGGATGGCACTGTCAGCAGGAGGAGCCCAGTCCATTTTGCCTGTGCCTCTCACTTGCATGTCGAAAAGCCTGAGCAGACACATCCCTTCCCACAGGAAAAAAGGAGGGAAATTTTGTGCAGGCGGGTTTTGCATGCTGCCCTATTATAGGATTTCTATGTGAAACAAAAAAAATCTGGACTTACAAGAAAGCCTATTTAAAGGCATTTGGGACACTATTACATGTTTTATTTATGTTGAGTTTCTGCTTTGCAGACACCAGGAGCTCCTGCAGCTGGGGTGAGGATAAGGAAGGGATCCCACCTAATGTCATAAAAACAGGCCCAACACTAGTCAATGTAAACCTCAGTTGTTCCTAGTCTTTCTCAGACCCTCAATAAACAGCTGGTGAGATGGATTTACAACATACAAAAGAACCTAGAACAGCCTGAAGTTAGGTTGGGTCTTATCAGAAGTCTACAGTTGTGTTCATCTAACTAAAATTATATGAAATGCCTATTATGATGTGAAAAAAACCTAGGCCTTTGTAACAGCTTCTGCAAATTAAATCCTCTTCCTAGTCAAGCAAAGAAAGACCATGCAGATGTAAGATTTTCTCTAATTATCCCCAATTCTGTACAGCTTTCAATAAAATGAAAAGTGCTTGTAAGTCACATAGTATTACTGTGTGGTCCTGCAAGCTGTGACAGATGTTTCATTTCCTATGGCTCACTCACAAAGGCAGTCCTGTTTGCAACTCTCTGCAGCAGGGAAATGGCTGAAGTGTGCATGACTCTTCACTACCTAATGCATGAACAACTTTCTCAGTAGAACTTGAAAAGCAGTTCAGAACAGCCTCTTGCAACAGCCATAAAAACAAGCACAGTAAATTGACTTGTCCTAAACACATTTTTCAACACAACAGAAAAAGGCAACTGGCTTGGAAATAGTCGAAAGATAACTACTGAATTCACTCTTTACAGCTGGCCCTGTGTTACAGATTTCTGAATTGTAACTCTCAGCCTGAGGTATGAAATATATTATGCAATTCAGATGTCGAATTATAGAAAAGCATTCCAAGATGAACATGTCTTTGCTTATGAACTGCTGTCCAGTGAAGCAACATTCATAAACTCTTAGCTTTTTTGTCCTAAACTAGCAACATCGTTACAGCCTTTGGAAACTGCCAGTTACAGGCTCCACGGGATCACTCCATAGCTTTTGCTGTGTGTGTTAGATGCTGCAGTGATAAAAGTTATTACTACTGAAACCCTGAACAGACAGATTAAGCCAACATTAATGCTGAATATATGAGAAGAAAAATAATGAAGGTAGAACAGGAAAGAGAAAATTAATTTATATTTAAATTAATTTTATTTTAAAATAAGAAGTTGACATTCTTCAGCTGAGATTTACCAGTGTCTTTTTGTGACTGACCCTGTGTGTTTTAGTCCTCATATCTTCTCATAAGAAATGAAGAACATATGGTTTACTGCAGAGGAAGAAATTCTTTTCAGTTCATTAACTGACATTCATCATAGGTCCATACCACAAATTAGATCACATACTAATAATTCATGCCTCATCCTACTGTTCAGCCCTGTGTATCATACACACTTCTGCCCTGAACCATGTGTGAGCACATGCCTTCATATCTGCATCATTCTTCTGTAGATCAACATGTAAAAAACTCCACCTTTTTGTAAGAAGTAAACACCAAGTTAAAAGAATAATATCAGATTTAATCTATTTACAGATGCTGCTATTTTTTATTTCTGCTGTCAGTTCTCATTTAACTCTCCCATCTTCTCCTCCTGGCAAGAATTGCCAAAAAACAGGTGGAAGAATTTCCAGTCACAGCCTTTCACTGTCAAAATTTAGACAAACCTACCCCACAAACCTGTGTTCTGTTTTCCTATATGAGAAACAAAATCCAAGTCAAAGGGAGTGTGTATGGTGTTTCTTCCCCAGATAAAAGGATGGCCTTGATGAGGAGCCAAGAGAACTATGGTTTTCCAAATTACTGGAAGCTCTGTGCTTACAGTTGGTCAAAACTGACTTGTCATTAACACAGCTATTTATGTCACTCGGAAACTAGATTTGAGTAACAAATAAAGAAGGAACACATTCTGAGAAAATACCTGTCCCCTGAGTTTAGACCATTCATAGAACTGGTACTGCAAACCCACCCAAGAGGCCTGATCCCACTGGGCAAGCGTTGCACTAAGTCAAAACACAGCCTTTCCCTGAAGACCCTTCCACCCAAATATGTTGCACAAAAACAAACCCTGTATTCAAATTGAGAGTGTAAAGGAGAAAAGCTTGTCCAAAAAGGCCTTCATAGGGATTAATTGTAGGAATAATGTGACATGTTCCCCATGGCAAGTCTCCTGATGTCATGGAATTACAAGAAGAAGAATTTGGCCCACTTCCCAGCCAACACTCTCTTATAAGAGGCTTTGTTGTGAGAAAGTTGGATGTGTGGTTTGGCCACAAAAGAGACCAAAACCAACATCCAAATTATAGCCTCTGTTATGCAGACTCCCTCCTTCAATATGGAGATTAATCCAGTTTGCTTGTGCCAAGCATCACAATGGAATTACTGGCAGGCTGAGCAAACAAAATGCCACTGGCCAGCACTACAACACAGAGGCTGCATTATGCTGCAAATGCTCCCATCAGCTGTCCAGCAGATGTGACAATACACAAGCCAAAATTTTAAAAAAGGGAAAGGAAAAGCTCTTGTGCTCACCTATATCCAGGATTTCAGTCTGGTTCAGAGCTAGTGCATTTCACAATCAATTATTTAATGTACTTAGAATTCAAAACTAGAGCAAGCAAAATATTCAATGCAAAATTGATGGGTGTAATTTATACATTATCTTTCTGTATTAAGAATGTCACTTCCCAATGACACTTCAGTATTTCAATAACCATTGCTTACATTTCCTATCACAACCATCATCACAAACTGCAGGCCTGTTTCCAGCTGGTGGGTAGAAAGAGTTTCACTTATTCATGGTAGGCTTCTGTTCACATTATCTTTTCAGTTTCTGAAGATCAAATGTGCTTTCCTCACCTGCATTTTCACATCTCAGATCAGAGCTACATTTGCCAGGGACACGTGTTCCTTCAGAGAATTCATGCTAGAATTATGTCATCTGTGGTACAGTAATATGAGTAATAAGCAAGAAAACACAGTGCAGGTGTAATAACAGGAAAGTTGCAAAAATGCCTGTTTCAGAAGCAGAAGATGCTCTATGGAAAGCAGAAAGCCACAGCTTTTGACATGGCATCCTGCAATCCAAGCCCAATCTGTGAGATAAAATCAAGTGGTCATTAAATAAGCCCAGTGAAATGCATCCCCACAAGTCATGCAGGCAGAAGGAGCTGTTCTGCACATCAGAGCTCCCTCTCCAGCTTGCCTATTCCTCATTTTTCCCAGCCAGCCCCTCAAAACTGTGGGAAAGGCCCCACTAGGCTACCTGTAGCTCAGAGAATGTATTCAATTCCACTGAACCAGCCCAGGAAACAAATATTCTAGAATTTGAATGTGTTAAGTGATAATTACTTGCAAATTCGATTCTAGACAGTGCAATGTGCTTTCTTTTTCCAGACAATTTCTTTTCCTCACCTAACCTTCCCATGTAGAGGTGTCCAATTAGCAAGGTAAAATATAATCTGCTCATTAGAGGGAAGAATTTAGCAAAGACATTTAACAATCTCAGTAAGGCAGACAAGATGAAAATACATTATAGTTGTAAAATGGTAACAATAATTGAAAGAAAAAATAAAATCTCAAAAGACTGGGGTGTAGTTTAAGGCTAGGCTGAGGGAGACAAGAAAGTCAGAAATTGTAGAAGAGATAAGACAAGTCCAGGATATGAAATCCAGGTTCAGGTACTAAATGTTTCCAATTATCCAGCATGCAACAACTCCCATGCAAGCTATTAACAGTTTTGAATTTCACTTCATGCTGTATTCTGGGCAAGCCTTAGACATTTAATCAGGTCGGATTCTGGTTTACTATATTGTGTAAACTCAAACACTTGAAAATTTTGATACATCAGGACAAGATCTGGTTTTGAGTGAGAGAAATAGCATTGTACTTGGTGTACGCTTTCCTTTCAGAAACTGAATAGTTATTAATCCTTCACACTTTAAAAAGTCTTTTTTTTCCCTTTCTGGGATAGGAAGATCTGAAGCATTTGTTTAAAACACAAAACAGCTGAACACTCATAGCACTGCAGAAACACGTTAAACCTCTGCCAGGTTCACCTCCTCCGTTCCCACTCCAGAGCACATAGAACAGGCTCCTGAAAAACATTGTAGAAAGACTATTTTGTTACGGCACACTGAGGACAAATTTTACACCAGGGCAAAAGCTAAGTGGTAGTTTTGCTTTAGATACCTGAGAAGTGTTGGTATCTGCCGCAGAGTCCCAGCATTACAGTAAGGCAATGAGAGTAAAAGAAAACAAATTATTATATTACTGAACCAGCTGTTTGTTTCTGACATGAGTTTAATGCAGTGCAGTCCAGACAGAAAGGACAGGGACGCCACAAAAGAGTGGCAATTAGCTTTATGCATGGTCCCATTCCTCAACTCCAGAAATCAATTTAAGGGCAGGGATCATAGCACACAAAATGCATCTCCCATGCTTATTCAAGCTATATAAAAATGACAGGCATAATCCTGTCTTTCCAAGAAGGAGGCCAGCAATGGCCAGCACTGGTGCTCAAAATGTCTTTGGAGGAGCAGCAGTACTTAACTGCTGCAAGTGGCCTCAATCCATGGATTACACTGACTAGCAGGATGCCTAGCAGGAAGGTTTATATCCCTTCTAGGTGCTGCAGAGAGGTTTCAGAGCTACCACCCAGATCTGAGACAGAGACAATGATAGGATACTGGGGAAGGTACCCCTGCTGCTGGACCTCAGTTTCTGGTTCAGTAAGTGTGTTGACACTTCTTGACGTTTTTGAAGTCATGCCAAACCATGGCTCAAGTAAAGGGGCTGCAGGTCTGTGGCTTGTAGAGGGCCCTCTCATACAGCATCTCAGGGCTGCTCTGGGGCCTGGCAGTGGGGAGACAGCTCCAGCTCCCACTTGTGCAGCTGTTGGTGAGTTGCAGACATGCCAGTGACCATCTGATTGAGCTGANCTCCCCTTCCCTTTTGTCTAATTTGGAATCAGTTTCTCTCCTCTGCACAGAAAGGCAATGCTGGAGACATTCTGTAAGTCTATTCCCATTTTGTTGGCCTGTGTGCCCATAAAACTGTGGAGTATTTTGTAAACAAGCAATTAAAGGCTGCTTGAAAACCACTTCTGCTTCCGGAAGGATCCAGTCCCCATCACAGTACTCATACGATGCTATCACCACAGCAACCAAACCTGTAAACAATGCTGGTGGTCATGGATAGCACACCAGTACTTGGTTTCACATTAGAAACAAAAGCTTTGCCAGGCTGTATTTCTTTCCTGCCATTGCAGGCTCCCTGATTGAAATGCTGTTTGGATGTTTTGCTCTGGAGTGTAAGTGCATTAGTCTTTGACTGACATAAGATGTGAGAACGAGATTAAACTGCAGTGCTCCACCAGGTCATCTGGTTAGAATTTGACATGTTATTTCTGCGTTAGCACTGCATACCTGCCAGCACAATGACAACACATTTATTAACACACATGGGTCCTGTTGCTTCTGAAGTAAGACAAAACTAACATTTAATTATGGTATCTACAGAGTGGGATCAATCCTCTGAGTTCCTCATGAAAGACATCTAGGGAATTCTGCAAAACCCATAGTATATAATGCTCTACAGAAATATTTCATTCACCTGCAATCTGAAAACTATATAAATCTGAAGACATGATCTTTGTAGAGTAAAATGAGTAAATCTTACTTGGGAATAATATCCCCAATCTGTTCTTAATAACTTAGAACAAGGTGTTATTTTGGCATTGACTCCCACAGGGAGTTGATATGCCTGAGGCAGCTGTATAGTACTGATGAAAAAGCCTGAAAAAGGTGGGTCTAATCTGCTGCCTTAAAACTCACATCAGAACTCCCAGTATAGGTGAGCAATATTATAGCCAGGAGTGAGAGTCATCTAAACTAACCCTAGATAAGCACAGTGTAGAAAATCTTACACTGACACAGCTCATCTTAATGACTACTTGTAGTGATTTCATCTAAAACAGGACATCTAAAATCGAGTTGTCTGTTATTCTCCATTGGCTGAAGAGACCTTTGGAGTGACTAGCTCTGGTTTAAACACTTACATCTTAGAACTCAAAGTCATGGAGAGACGAATCATTCCTTTGAAGCCGTTTTTGGCACTAACTAGTTTATTGTCTAACCATTCAACACACAGATTTAAGAAGAGCTCTTCACTCTGAAGCCAGTTAGAACTGCTTTGAATCAATCTATTCAGGCTGCAGCTGGAGAGCTATGGTCCTCTCTGGGAAGACAATGATGGTCCTTCCTGGGAAGATTTATTGAATTGGAAATAATGATTAATTTTTTTCTCTCATTTTGCTCACTGAATTAAAAATTCTTCAGCTCTCTGAGTCCTTCCTCAGTGGAAGTGATTCCAAGAATTAAATGCACAAACTTTGGTGGAATTAATCTGTACATAATTATTTTGGATATCTTACAGGATGTCTTTTTAACTCCAGTTCCATGTAGCTCATGTCTTCCAGATGGAGACATTCATGGGATAAACCAGATAAAAATCTGCAAGGCTTAAGGAATGAGAAGAATTCACTAATGAAGATTTTAAGACCATCCAGAGCAAAACATGTCTCTGGATTTTTGGGGGAAAAATGGTTAAATAGTTATGATATTATTTCTTCAGCCTTGCTGGTTTCCTATGACTATATCAGACATCAGATAATCTTTAAAAGTTTACAAAACTTGATGTTTTCATAAATTTTAGTTCAATTTCTTCCATCAATTCAGAAAGCAAGTTATACATTCCCCATTTTATGTCTTCCTCTACAAAAGGGGAATAATGCCAGGTGCTTTGAGTGATTAGCTACAAAACATGAATCACAATTACTGAATCATTGAAGTGAACATTTCACAACCAGCCTTCAGCCTGAAGTTTATTTATGCAAAACTACTCCACAATTTCATATAGTCAAATAGTCAAGAAAGAGAAAAACTCAGGTTTTGTATTTGCAAATCAAATGCAGGTCTGCTTTAAAACAGAACAGTAATTGTAATAACCAATTTGAGCAAATTCATGATCTACTGTGGACTCCCTTCAGTAAAAAAGATATTCTTAAATTTTAACTGGTTTTTCTTTCCTAATTGGCATGTTAAGTATGTTATTTTAAATACCTGTAAAAGACTGATCATGCATACCTGATGCTCATTTTACTTGTAAGACTATATAACCTAGCTAGTTTAAGCAGCATCTGTTACAGTTATGTCTTAGTAAAGGCCATTGACTTAATGGCAGAGAGACTCACTTTGAATTATCTTTCACGTTTCATGTATCTCTTCCACAGACATTACTGCTCTTTCTGATCTGAACAATAAGCAAATGCGACATTCAGACAATGACTTTAAAGTGGTCATGATTACCCAAACAGGAGACATGAACAGAAAAAGGAAGCATCACACTATAGAAATGCAGGAAATAGTTAATTTGTATTTTTTAGACTGCTAACATAATTCCATTCCAGATGGCAGTGAGAGTGCAAATCTGTTCTGTTCTGTGAGGATATGGGTGTTATAATAGGCTCCAATGGATCAGATTTATTTTTCACTGTTTTTTTTCACAGAACACTTTAACCATTTCAGACAACTGCTATTTTGTTTTGTATGCTCAGTATGAAGTATTCATATACAATACTGTGTGTCACTACTCTTCACAAATGCCATACTGTGGAGATGATTCCTCTCTAGGGGCACTTCCTCTTAGAAGCTGATAAATTGATTAATCTGTTCCATGTCGGATCTTCTCCTAAAGCCAGACAGTTTAGGAAACAGACTCTCTCTTTGCACAGCCTTTTCCCTCCTCTGACTCCTTCACTGATGTTCCGCCTTCAAAGGATTTTTTTCCTGTATAAGGATTCCAGTGTCTTCACACTTCTCAAAGCAAGAAAGCTTATGGATTAATTCTTCTTCCCTCTGTGATGCTCCTCAGTCTCCTTGACTGCTAGGATCTTTGTAGCTTTACAACAAGAATTCTGGTCTTCGTTCCATCCCTGAGTATCAAAGTCCTAGGGAAAACATGAGGCTATTAGCATGGAGTAGATTAGCATCCTTCATTCCTTTTCAGCCAGTTCACTCATGTTTCAATGCAAAACAAAAATAAAAGTTGTGAAACCTTGATATTTTAAATTCAAGAGGGATACAGAATTCACTATAGAGGCCCCAGCACTCTGCACTATCTGTCCACAGCTGCACAGTCCCAGACCTCTCCCTCAGCACCCAGCCCTGTTCTGTTTTCTGAGGCCCCACCAGTCAGGAGTTTTCTCTCAAACCTTCCTATGCATCCCCTGTTCTAAATGATGGCACTCTTAGGAAACTGCTTTCAATACAGAACATGGATTTGCTTGGATCAGGAGTTTAATGAAGCATCACACAATGGAATACACTTGATTAAGTCTCTGGACTATCTACTTCATGGTAAGAGCCAAGAATCTGACAAGTATCTTGTATATATGTCAAGAGACAAAGAAATGAGAACCAATTCCACTCCTTCCAGTTAGCTGCACCTCACCACTCAAAATCAACAGTTTCGAATTCCCTTCTATATTTTCTGTCCTGCTTTTCTTTGCTTTATTGAGGATTTTTATTTGTGTTATAAGCCATTTGTCCAATACATGCTTTAGAACTGCCTTCAAAGGACTTCTCTGATATGGAAAAGAACTGCGGTCTGCATGAGCCTCTGTTCTGCTTTTGAATGGCACAGTAGAGAGACATAATTCCTTACTCTACTGTAAGGTAACCTGAAGACTCTTCAAAAAAACTAGTTTAGCTATTTCATTCCAGCCTGCTAATGTTTTACAGAAGACCAATGACATTGAATTAACATCTTGATTAGCGTATCTATATAAACTAAAAGCCTATCTATATAAAACTAGTTTGCTTTAAGGCAACATTTGTTCTGATACAAGGTGAATATTGATACTAAGAGATTAATAAATGGTCCAATAAGCACAGGAACTTGCAATCATGGTGTGTGTAAAAAGCAGAAAAGCTGGGAGTAGAAGACTGAGCTTTCATGCTCTGGACCTGCTCAGTAACAGTTAAGAGGTAATTGCGATATAATTATATTTGTGCTTATTTTGTTAATTTCCATTTTTTCATCACTTTTTAAAATTTGAAATATTTCTTAAGCATGTACAGATTTTTACTCAGAAATTAAGCTGCCCGTAATGACCAGAATATTGAAGGATTAAAGCATAATGTTCTCACCATACTGAAGCTTGGACTGGTCAAACCAGTGATGAATCTTTGTTCTTCTCTTAAATAAGTTGAAAGAAGGAAAGCACAAAAGCACAATCCCCAACTTCATTTTTATGACTGTATAACTATACTGGCAATTTTCAGTATAAAACTTCAAGCAACTTTAATGAGTCTCTTCGTATTAAAATCAAAAAAGACCACTGAAAGTGAGTGGATTGTACTGCAAGTGTACATATCCTGCATAGTTTATGCCATACTATTAATGATTTATTTCTTCTTCATTTAATGGATTCTCTCATTTGACTTAAAGTGAATTAAATCTTACAAGTAATGTTAGGGACATGTCTATGACATAGCCTAGAATATATGAGCACTGAATATTCTCATGTGTATATGTCTGTACCTGCAATTCTGTTCCTGATTCTGATATTGATATTGATTTGAGTGCTACTTCTTCCCTTATAAAGCTGAATTCAGGTAGTAAATCTGACTATGCAGCTGATGAAGTATTTGACATTGGTTTTAAAAACAGGACTATACGAAGTAGATGGAAAGAAAAGTAGAGATGTTTCTCTCAAACTCTTGTTGAAATTTCTAAAATATTTAATTGCAAAGAGACCTGAGATATGTATACAATAAATAAAATAAATAATATATTATATAATGGAAATTGTAGGGCCATGTATTGTAACTAACCAACCGATTATTCTGCTTCTCTGAAACTTTGCATGCTGTTACACTTCATAAAACACATTTGTGCTTTAGTCTCTGTTCATCCATTTCATCACTAGGATGCTCAGTTGCCTCCTAAAATACCAGTCATTGTTTACAGAAATAAAAATGATGTCTTCTGATGGCTGCCAAGTGGCTAATTAACGACACAAGTATACCCCAATTTAGTTTTTTCAAGGGTTTGTTTGCATGTTTTTAGTAATTATACTAAAATAATTACTTCTTAAACACTAATTTGAAAAGAACAAATTTCACTGTGGAGAAAAATGTTCTCAGTATACATTCAAAAACATAAATATAGTGTCCTTCCTCTGGGTTTTTTAACACTGCAGAAATGTATCTCAGGGATGCATGTGCTTATGTTGTGATCAGATAGGATCCCAGAAAATGGTAATTATGAAGAGACAAAAAATTCTTTCAGAACTAAATATATCGGTAAAAAGAAACTAGACATGTTATGGAACACTGATGCATGCTCTATAAAGGGAACCATTTGCCTCTCCAGGGACATTAAGCCACACCACACTCAATAATGAGCCAGGGAATAGGCATTGATATGGTTACAACATCATTTCTTGCTGGATAGGGTATTAGACATGGCATTGATTAACTCATACAACAGACATTACGAGTAGATGGATTTCACTTTCTGCTTTACTATATAATATTATTTTAAACATGCATGTAAAGTGAGTTGGAATTTCTTGGCAATGGCTTCAAATTATGTTCAAAGTTGTTTAAAATGGAGAAGAGGATTTATCTAATTAGCATGTTGCTCAGCAAGACATTCTTAAAATGAGTTTCATGGGATGAGAAAAATTCTCTTTTACTTGCCTACACTGCTGAATTCTTACCTTGCTTTCTTTAACTGAGAATGCAGATCTCATCCTCACATCACAAGCAGGCAACTGCAATCAGTGGCAAACAGTGAAGATTAGAGAACATGTATACTCAGAGGCTATGGAAAAATCTTGCTATTCCACTTTTTGCGAGTGGAAAGCAGTGGGAAATGGCACTAAATTACTAGCAGTGATTAAGCAGTGTTGAGGATCTATTTTCATAAATTACAAATTGTGAAATAGTAATAAGAAAAATGTCATTTAAAGCATAACACATAAAGTTGTCACACTTTGTGTAACATTGCACATACTCAATACATGAAGGATTGAAGGGCTCTAAAGCACTGTAAATTCTTTGTTGGGTTTCAGGTTTCTTTTGTTATCACATCCAACACTGAGTTAAATCTTCCTGGTCCAGAAAAAAGCACTTTCTGGAGTCTGTTTTTTCCTGCTGCTGGGTATCAACAGTGGGAATCTTCCCCAAATCCACAGATATCTTCTACAAACAGATCTATGAGAGAATCCTTTAGAGAGGGAAGCAGGTGATATTTATACAAAGGGTAAGTATGGGCTGCCATCTGACTGAATCGTCCTTACAGTCATGGACTGCTATCATTCTTTGCATAAGCAAGAAGGAAATTTGTTGAAGTCCATGGGAGATTAAAGTTTCATACAAGTTTAATTCCACAATACTGAACATTGTGAATTCTGAGTTCAGAATACTGATATCTTTTTGACAGTTGCCCCTGTTCACAGACACTTGCCACTGTCCAGAGCATAAGTCCCACCACATTCCCAGAGCTGTCTGCAGGTCCCTGCACTGGGGAATTTTATGGAGTTGTGGCTACAGGCCAGCAGTTGCCACACAGCAGTCATTCAAAAGAGGACAGAAAAACATTTCACAACAGATTCAGGGCAACACCTTCTCACAACTATCAGGGCCAGCTCTCAGTGAGCCACTGCCCACTAACTGCCCCCGAGAAGTAAGGCACAAGAACTCCCATCCTCTTCCCAATCCTTGCTCAACTACTATTGTCAGAGCTTGGAAGTAATAGGACTAAGTAGGTGGGAGATCATTTGCAGAAGTGGATCTGGGAGAAAGTTGTCACCCAGAAAGGATCAGTCATTCTGATCTGTTCAGACTGCGCTGAAGTGTACCATTGCTGTGGTTTGTCACCTGACATGGGAGAAAAGCAGCGTGGGTTGCATGGAGTCATGATCCATGTTGTCCTTGTACTTCACCCTCACAGCAGCCCGAGTCCAGACAGAGGAAAGGGTAATAGAGTACCAAAACAGAAATGAACAAATAAAGACATCAAGGGCCATACAACATGATATATTCTGCATCCAGACAATATTTCTATTTGGTGGTTCTGTACCAATTTCTATGTTCATTCTATACTGATTGAATCTATACCAGTGTTCTTACATACTGACCATGGATGCTGCTGTGACCTGGTTAAAAAAGATGCAGCTGGACTGAGTAGTCCTTCTGGGAAAATGGAGAGTAAATCAGTCCAGCCACACATTGGAAGGGGCAAAGAGCTTAAAATAAATCTCATTGCTCATCTCATGGTCTGTCACTGGCCAATACCATCTAAGCTTCTCCTAGGAGGATGGATTTGAGAAGTCTCGACAAGTTGGTCAAAGAGAAAACCATTAAACATTGCTAAATATGTATGTACATATATATGTAATATAGAATGCAAAAAAGAGGCTGGGGAAGTACACAGAGGAAACACTACGAACAGTTGCCCTGTTATGTAATATATTATTCATGAGACATCCACTTGGTTACTCTGAGATTTGAGACCTTAGGTCTTGCCTAGAATGGTCACTCTAATATTCTTAAGGTGTGGGAGTTTGTTATGTAAAATTTGGTCTTCTGACAACATTGATTTTGTCATTTGGGTAGCAGTGGCAGAGCAGAAGCCCTCGGCAGGGTAAGCTGTCTCTACAAATCAAAGGTCTTGAGAAGTGTGAGTATTGCGGCAATGCTGCCTATCACCCAAGTGGCTGTTCCACAAGAGGAAAGCAGTTTCTGGCTGAAGTTACAGTTGTGCATGTGGTCCTCCCTTGTTAAAGCCTTTCAGTGGGATTCATTTTAGATTCGGGAGAGAAATCTTTCTGGCTTACAACTCACTGGCAAAAGAGATGGTCCTTTGATGAATTAAAAAGGCTTTAGGAAGTTTACCAGGATGTAGCTGATGAAGAGACATGTTAGCCCATGCACCAGCCTCCACAGGTGATGAGGACCCTGCCAAGCCTGGTGTTTTGGTTTACACAATTCAAGGGGGCACACTGAGGAGCAGTGACTCTCTGTGCAGCTTTCTCGAGGCTTCCAGCTCTCCTAGCCCACACATAAGAGGTCATCGACATTTCACAGTCTGGATAGTTGAAGAATTCCTCTTCAAGGGGGTTCAGTGATCACTCTTAAATAAGAATGCAGACAGAGACTTGTGGAGCATCTCTGCTGAGCTGAGAAATTTCAAGCAAGTTTCACTTCTCTAAATGCTGAGTGGGCCTGACACGCTGAAACAAATTTGACTTTTTTCAAATACATGTCATTTAATTTATTGAGAAGCAATTGAAATTATGGATTACAAGGTGTTCTTTTGAAAATAGCATTACAGCTAATTGTTCTGAAAAATTCCTAAATTAAGAGCTGACTGAAAGAAAAACCTTTTGATGATAGCTTTCATCACTTTGTGTTTGTTTGTCTGTTTTCTTCCCCCATTCATAAAACAGTGGATTATTAAAAGCTGCTAAATATTGCCACAAGGTCATCTCACCATGTAATCTGAGGCAACAGTTAGCCAAAGAAATGTCTCCTTCTGACAACCAAAGTTGTTCTAGTAATATGAGCAGCACAACCTAACAAGAACCCCCCTTTTTTATGTCAATACAGACTTGTGATGTTGACTGGTTTTAATAGGACTTCAGAGATTAGAGTATTAAATTAAACACAATAGACAGAAATGCTAATGAGAGCTGCAGGGAAATGAAGAAAAGTTATTTGAGAACGTACCATACAAAGAATAAATATTAAAATATAATACACTTTTCTGTGAAATACATCAACCATAACAGCATTTCACAGACAAACTGCTTACAATTACTCATCCAAATGAGTGAGATAGCATTGTCTCAGAAGTAAATAACTTATGTGCAAAAGCTTTCATCAGTGTAAATTTGTTGATAACACCCTTTTGTCCAATATATATTCAATTTGATATCTCCAGAGTGATGAATGACTTATGTCTGTGTATATTCTCAGCTTCATGGGTTCTGATGCCCAAATCTCATTATAAAAGATTAAACTTTCAAGGATTAAATTCTCCTATATGCATTCAAGACAGCATCCATTAATACATTGTTGTTGGGGGGTAACAGTAATTGCCTTTGGCTTAGTTGCTTACTTGGCAGAGGGATGAATTTTTTGAAAGGAGGTATTTCTGAAAACTATTAGTGGAGGAACTGCTGTTTCAGTTTTTTGTGACATTAGTGTACCATTCTGAGGTACAAAGGAAAAATAATATCACTAAGAGGCGAGAGGATTTCTTATTAATGTGTTTTTTCATGAGGTATGGGTCTCAGAAATCGCACCACAAAGCTGCAGTTGAGGAATTCATAGAGCAAAAATAAAAGTTGACTCAAATAAAAGTCTCTGAAGTAGACTTTGGAACATTAGCATAATATCTCTCAGGTTTTATTCATATGTTGTAGATTTTAGAGGCAAAGTTTATCCATAAAATAAAAATCTGTTGGGTTTCTGGCTCCTCTTCTCTCAAAAGACTTACCTTAAAAGAAGTAAGGTTGCCAGCCAGGCTAGGGCAAGGAGAGTCATGAAATTCCCTAAGACAGTTATAGGAGAAAGGTCTGAGCAGCAACTCATTGCGTTTGATAAGAATTAGAAACCAATATTAGGAGTGTCCCAAAATTAGGGGATCTGGCACATGAGGGGAAAGATCATGGAAACAGTGATGGCTACAGTGAAGAGGGATAAGGGAAATAGAGGAGGAATGTAAGGAAGATTAAAGTGTAAATAATGACCTACTGCACTGGAAAGAACAAAAGAAGTACAGGAAGTTAGAATGGGAGAAAGGAAAACAGACAACAAAATAAGGCAAAAAGAAAAAAATAAAGAGAAGTTAACTGAAATAAAGTGAAGAGAATAGGATGGTGTCTTACATCTGTAAGTATGGCAATATTGAATAGAGAAAATTGTGAAGGCACACTTCAAAAGGCAGATTGGAAAAAAATTAGACAAAACTTGGTCTTTTTTCCAGAGGGAATTTTTTCTTCTGGATTTCTCTTTGCCATCCAGCAACTAGTAGACCACACAATCCCTTATAGGACACTTCATCTGGAAAGACTAACATGGCTGATTTAAGATTTTTCAGATTTAAGATATTAAACTACCAGCTGGAAACTGAGATGAAGGGTGAAGCTGCTCTTGAAACTGTAGGAACAGGACTAGATAAAACCACTGAGGAAATTCTGCACTACTGACATAGTTATCTTGTCTGTCATGGGCTCTCTAGCTGCTGGCTGTAGGAGATCTCACAGCTGGATTTAAAAGCAGTCACTCATTTGATTTTAAAAGCCTTTTTTGCTGTAAAAAGGATTTTAGGGCATTTTCAGTGCCTTTCAATCCATTTAGGAGACCTTGTTATTTTTCCTTCCTAAACAATCAGACCAACAAGCCTGAAATAACAAATGGCAAGAGCATTTTAACAAACAGAAAAAAAAAAACAAGCAGTGAAGAACCTTTAGTCCTGACAATTTCAGTGCCATAGCTACAAACAGTAATAAAGTTTTAGGAACATAGTAGTTCCATGAAGGTTTATTTTCAGAAATGACTTTGAATTATAATTACCTTAATGAGTGCACTAAAGCAAAGGCACAGAATTATGTAAGAAATGCCAGATGGGAGCCATAATAAAATTTGCTGATGAAATCATTTAAGAGAGAAAACAATAATCCCAAAGGTGAGTATACTGAAATAATGACTTCTGTTCATGGAAAAGAGGTACAAACTCAAAAATCCTGAATTATGAAAAAGGGTTTGTGTCTTTTTACCTGAATGTATCACTGATGTATGTTAATTTTGGGGTTTTGAGGGGGGTTGCTGCTCATTTTTCTTTTCATAAAATAGATCCTATTGAGTTCTTACAATGTGCATTTTTTGTAGTATCTTACAAAAAAAACTAGAATCATTAATATTAGACAAATGCTCAAAGACATTTTGAAAAGGATACTTTTAATTCACTTTATCCTTCTATTTGCAGTTTAATTTACATAAGTAAAATTAACCAAATCATGAGGTCATTGTGAACTGAAGATCCAAACAGTAAAAAAAATTCCATAAATAGATCAAAAGCATTTAAGGAAATCAGAATTAGGTATTGAACTGTTCACATAAGAATGCAATGTGTTCTGTCTTTCTGTTATGAATTATGTACACTTGTTTACATTAATGTCAGATATAAATAAACAGCTGCAGCTTTGAGCTTCTTTCCTTAATGCATGCAACCCATTGTCTCATAAATTATACCTTAATGTGCATCTTAGCATTACTTTGCTAGACAAAGAAGGTAAAAGACATAGAAATCAAGAGAAAAACCCTGGCAGCTCTGAAGCCTTTAACCTGGCCATGTTTCTACCTGCTTTCTCAATTACACAAGTTTTTTCAAATCAGCATTCAGCTTAAAACCTGATTTAGCAGGGCTAATCTTCAGTTCCCTTTTTATCTGCAGCCTCTAATTCACCTTATTGAGAGTTGGGTGGGTTTCACTTTTAGGGCACTCCCACTGCATAAAAAACCAAGAATGAAGTATGAAGCAAGAGGGAGCCAGCTGCAGCCTTCAGACACTTTTCAGTCTGTCCGGTGTCCCACACACCTAACACAGCACTCACTGGTGTTAGCCAAGCACAACAACATGGGCTTCAGGACTTCTGGGAAATACTGGCAGAAAATAGATACAAAACTCTCTGGAGATCTAAACAGAATGGCAAGGTTGCTGCCCATGAAAACTGGACCCAAACAAAGAAAAATCAAAAAAGGTTCAGTCACAGATCACGTTTGGTGCACCCAGGTGACCCAGGTCAGATGTTGAAGGCAGATGGTCCCAGCCTGACACCCCAGGTCAGCCTGAGGTCAGCCTGCAAGCTTGCCCAGGGGAAGGGACAGGAGCAGGATACAGGCCCTTGCTAAAGAAAGTCCTCTCTGGCAAGGCTCCTCCTTTATGAAGAGCAAACCCTGCCTCTGCACAGTCTTCTCCACTCCCTCTCCACTGATAGCCAAGGCAAGGAGCCACATGATGGATCCTGGAGGCTGGGGACCTGGTGAGAAGGCAGCTGAGTGTTCAGTGGGGAATTCAAGAACTCAAGACCTGATAGATCTGACAGCATCTGCAGGAAGGGAATGTGCAGGTTCAAATCACCAACTTACAGTTAGAAGGGATTCAGGGAGGTCCCCAGGAGAAGCTCTGAGGGCATTCAAGCAGCACATTGATTCAGCATGTGCAATGGCAGGCCTCCCTCCTTGAAGGCAGACCTGAATCAGCTTTCCTGGCAGCACACCCAAGAAATGAAGGGGTACAAGCACCACCTGCTCTATTCAGGAATTGCCTTGACAGTGTCAACTGTTACATTACCCATATTTTAAATTTATTTTTTAAATTGTGATTCAGTGACTTAAACTGCATCAGAATAACAAAGAAATGTTGTGAGAAAGCTTTGTTAACAAAGCCTGACAGACCACTCTGCTCAGCTTCCCTGCTAGTGACTTATCCCCTACTGTGAGTGAATATCAGAAACTCTTCCAAATTCAAGGCAGAGGAACCTAATGCAGTCACTGAATTTCCTCCTGATTCATTTGTTCATCACTGTTTTACACTATCAGCCTTGTTATGGGCAAAAGGGAATGCACTGTGTATCTCACCAGCTTGATATTTGCTGTCAGCCACATGCTGACACCTGCACCCACACTGTCACCTCCCCAGCTGTGGCACCACAGACACACAAGTACCTCTAGCCCATGGTCTGAACTCCAGTGTGCTGCACTCAAGCCCCAAACACACGCTTACTGAGAATAGAGAGCACACACCTATGCGGGCTGGGCAAAGGGCATGGCCAGACAAATGTACTGACCAGCAAACTGTTCACAGGCAGCTGGCCCCTTATGTCTCCTTGTGCAACCTCAGATTGCTCCTCCCAGCATCCCATAATGAGTTCCATCCTCCAGGACAAGGAATCCCCCAAAAAGTCTGTGCAGTGCCCCAGAGAGCCCCACCTCTGGGGACTCACAATGCTGGGTCTCACCCACCTTGTGGGGTTGATGCTTCCGAGACAGCCCTGGGGGGCTGGGGCTGGTGCTCTTGTCTCTGACTGGGACACTGGGACTCCCCCACTGCCCTCTGCCACCTTGCCCCTCTGGGTGGGAAGGGGTGAGCCTTTAGCACATACTCTAACAAACACCAGCACCATCAGTGGGAAGCATTTTGACTGCTACTGAATCAAAACAGGTTGGTGCCTCATGGTCATTTATTCTTCTCTTCTTTTACAGCAGAAAGAAAAAGAAAGGAAATGAAATTTATTAAAAGACTGACAGCACTCTCTCTACTATAGAGAATAATGCTTAAAAGTGGGAGACTGGAGCAGGAGGACCTGTCGTTTGTCCAGATGCACCCCCACAAACTGGAAGATCTTGGCAGTACTGGCGAGGCAGCCAGGCACAGCTAACTGCTAGCCAGTGCCCCTGGATAAAAGGGTCTCATATGGTGCCAGGCATCTGGCCCAGCTGTGGAGGAAGGACTCTGAATCACCCAGTGATTATGAACATCTCTGAGGGTGTCCATGAAAAACTCTTGTCCCCATTCTCCCATGCACAGTTTCCAGCTCGCAAACCTGTTCTCCTTTATGTGGCAGGATATACCCCCCAGCACTGCCTTGCTGAGATGGGAAAATGGAGCTAAGCACAACCAAATGGACAGGCTAAAAGGAGCAGGTGCCCCCTCAGGTCTTTTCCAGGAGATACTAGAAGGGAGCACTTAGAAATCACATCCTAATACTAAAAGACCACAGAGTGGGCCACTGAATCCCAGAGAACAGGCAAGGAGACTCAGCAGCAAGGCCAGGCCTGCTCTGAGGAACAGAAGCAGTACTATTTAGTGAAGATTTTACTACAGATTTCTGGGTTTTGGAGCCTCAAGGCTTGTTCCTCTACAACCTTCCTGGTTGTGGAAGGGCACCCAGTGGAAGTCATGCTGCCAGCTGTACTAAAGAGATGCTTCAAAAACAGGTTGGACAGGGTACAAATGGAGAGAATAGCAACCAAATGATTCAATCCTGGCTGCACATCTTTTCCCAGCTGCCAATAGCACAGGGTCTGAGTCAATGGGCTGCAACAGCCTGTCTTGTAAATAATCCTCCATCATTTTTCGCTGCTTCAGAATTACTCAAAGCAAAGGAAAAAAAAAAAAAAAAGAGGTGGTATAAGATAGTCCATAGCTCTCTCTCCCTTTTAAGAAACAGGACTGTTCACTGTCTCCTGTGTCATTCCTGATATGTTTCTATGGTGCAGAGGTATTTAGGGTGTCAATGTCCTCTTGAGCTATACAAAAAAAGGATTTCAGGTATCATGTGATGGACTGTGTTTAGAAGATTTTGAATTGAGTTAACCACATCTTAGTATTCCCTTCTGAGAAGATAGAAAACAGGATGTTTTCTGAATCTAAGATCTGGATAAAATTATATCATTTAAATTCCCTAGTGTTCCAGAGACAGCACGATACAGCCTACTCTTTTGAACAACTCACAACACAGATCTTTTCGTCATGGAATTTTATTGGAAAGCCTGCATCTCGATAGTGGAGCTGCACTGACTCTAGGGTGCCTTTGAACACAGACAGACAACACTCCAAGAGATGGGAAGAAGGCACTCTTACAGCAACCATCACAGAAACACTGTCCTTGGATTCATATTTTTCCTTCCCCTGAAAAAGCCTTTTAGGCCATTTTGTGACCTGCTGCTAAAAGAAGCTGATGTAATTGCAGAAAGCAGACACAGCATCCAGTGTACCTCTCTAGGGCAGGACTCACTGCAAGGTCAGGCAGTGCAAAGCCATGGCAGGGCTGGAAAACAGCACTTCTTCAGTTTAGCTGAGGCAGAGAGCAAAACTTCACATCTGCGCTGAATAACGCTTCTGGGCCCGTGGGTGAGAGTGGAGGCCCCAGGTGTGGCTAGTCAAGACCACTAAGACTCATTGATGCACCTGGGCTCTTGAGACCATTCTCTGCTAGCTGTTACTTGGGAAACGTGGTGGCCTCTCAGAGAGCTTGTGTCGTATCCGCAGCTTTTCGTTAACATCTGGGGTATCTGGTGGGTCCTCAGATGTTAATGGCCACCTACACATAGCCAGCTGAGTTAAGCCAGTCAATGTATGGGATTTGTCAACAAATTGAGATGTCAAAACCCACATATCACAAACATGGTGTTAAGTTTTAAACTGTTGCCATGTCAGTGGACTATTAGAAGTTGAATTATTTGACAAATAAGAAGGATCGTGTGCCATTTGAGATGCTCTTGCGTATCCAAGGTGTCTCTAGGATATCTGTACAGGACTGACAGACATGACAGGAGGAGTTACATGAGACTCAAGAACTTTTGCAACAAATACTGCAGGAGGCTAGACAGGATACGGTGGGGCACCTTAATGATGGGTCACCATATTCAGACAATTAAATCACACGTTACTACTGTGATTTAATCTAAAGAACTTAGGGATAGCCAAGCATTTGGTGTTTACATCAAGATGGTCTGAATGGTGGGTTTGATTTTTCTGACTAGACCTCCCTTGCTTATATTACCTTAGGTGTGAAATTTCATCGAGATCCTAAGAAATCTACTCTTCCTCTTGAGTTAGCCCTCAGAGACACACTGCTCTGCAATTATGTTTAACAGTACAATGTCTTGGCTATCTGGGATTGCAGCCCAAACTCACTTTGCCTTGGCATAGCTGAAGAGAGAAGCACTATTGTTCCCAGAATGAATTTTAAAATCTTTCCACATTGAGGAGACAGATGAACACAAAATTCTTATAGAAGATCAATGCTGTGAGGAGTGACAACTGGTTTGGCACACTTCTGAGATGCACTACCTTGAAATGGTGCAGGTTCAAAGCTCTCTAAAACCTTCTGAAAACCCCTTCCTTCAAGGCATTGCAAGTCAGAACCCAAAAAATGCTGTGCAAAAATAGCATTAGGTCAATATTCCTTTAAAGAACCTGGCTGAAGCCATCCGCGCATATCTTCAGTTTCAAAAATACTTGGATATTTCAACTACTGAAATATTTTACAGGCAGTTACTCTTTTTACAATAATTATGATATTGTCAATACTATGTTAATTCTCTTCTTCCTCAGAAGACTCTAATTATCTTTGGTTTTTATTTAACAGTATCTGTTCCCAGGATATACCCTTGATTTACTTTTTGTCAATTAAATTTTCTCTTTTCAATTTATCCAAAACTCTATGTGAGTATTTCATAATTAGTTTTAATTTCATTTTAAGCTCCGCCAGTTCAAATTGTCTCTAAGCATGTAATTAAATTTCATTCTCAGGAGACAGTTATTTCATCTAGATTTTGTAATAGTTTATCATACAGTTTATAATAGACTTGGTGATAGTTATTCAAATGCACAGGACCGTGCAATTTCCTTAGAAATATTAGTCACACACTTTTATATCGGAGAGCTCTAAAAATGAGTTGTTTCCAGTTGCCACAAAAATAGATTAACTAGATTTAAAATATATGTGGGGAGTACCAAAACCAGACTTTCACTCAATTTTTGATCAAAACCCACAAAGAAGAGAACCGTTGCCAAGAAGAGGCAAGCAATGACAAACTGCATTTTTCTGATGGTGCTCTCACAAGATGGTTTGCTGAGAGTTTCTTTCATCCTGGGGGAATTTGCTAAGCACCAGCTACAGCCTGCACAGTGCTGGGGTCTCTCCTCTCCCCGGGGGTGGAAGCCCCTGCTTCCAGGCCTGTCACTTTAGCAGGACGGAGTCTGTTCCTTGCCTGGCACTCCAAGGGAACAGGTGAGGGTATTTCCATCTTTGAAGTACTTTGATGGTGGTGATGAGAAAGACCTGTTCTTTCCTACCTTGTGACTTATAGATTAGGCTACATCTCTTTTGCAAGTACCAGTCATTTTAGGGAAAGAATGGGGTTCTGCCCAAGTGTCTGGAAAGCAGACTGGTTACCCTCATGGTCATTCTACTGTCTAAAGGAGACTTCTCTTTCAGATTAAGTACTGCAGAGAATAAACCACACATGAGATAGTCAGCAGATCTTAACATTCACTCTGCAGCTCACAGAGCAGATTTTCCTACCTGAAACTGGAACACAGAAACAGCATTAGTGACATTGGCTTTACTCTCTCAAGCTTCCATTTATATATTTTCTTTAAAAAAAAAATCAAGTAGATACTAAATGCATCTTTCAGAAAACATTTAAATATGCTTTCTCAACTGTCTGTATATTATTTACATTAGACTTTTCTCAGCACAGTGAGTCTCTTGTGTCATCTGGAGTTTCTAGAGAGAATTTAATTTCCCAAACTATGAGGGTAAGGTTCAATTTCTGCCAGCTGTTCCTAAGGGTGAAAAGGGATCCAAGTACTCAGTTTAGGACCACCTGGAAGTAAGTATCCACTACTCCTTCTCTTTACTGCAGAAAATTTTTGTGGTCACTACATTTCTTCCACTGTTACTGGAAATTTATAGTAGAAATTTTGGATTGCTAGAAATATTTTGTCCATTGTATAAGTTGAGAGACACGTTAAAATGGATTAAATTCCATTTATGTCCAGAGACCACTGCTTCTCCTTCATTAAGCCTTTCTGAAAGCACTTGGATAAAATTTAGGCTGTAAAATTATAAGTCTTCACAAGAAATTTATTTGGAGAGAAAAAGTCCAAATTTGGGGAACCAAAGCAACAGTACTCACACAGGTGGTGCAATATAATAACTTAAACGGTAGTTTTTCAAATAACTTTTTTTATTACATTTCTCCTTTTTCCAGAATCTTCCAAATTACCCTCACAGGCTGTGTAAAAGGATAGCATAATCTGAAGATAACACAGTTTCTGAAACTAAATAAATCTCCAATCCCTAGAAGGCTTTGTGTAATCCTGCAATAAATTAAACTCCCTTAATTTATCTATAGTGACTTCAACCGTTTGAAGCGGAGAGTAGCAAAACTATTATAGGAAGGCAGTCAATCCTCCTTCAGATCTCTACAGCTTCTAAAATAATTTTTAGTCATCTGCCTCCAGTTGATACACAGTGGAGAAAGAAACAGCAAGATTTTTTCCACTTCTGCTTCACCAGTTTCTGATGTTCTGTGGTGACTCTCAACAGCCACTAGATGAATCCTGGGTAGAATCACCTGTTTAACAACAGGTGAGGAAAAAGCCCTTGATCTACAGCTCCTCTGGATACAGCATTACAGATATTTTCACATAGGTTAACATTTTCAGTGTTACTTTAAAAAGAAAACCTGACAAAACCTGACATAGCACTTTACACAACAAAATGAAATATTAAGTTTATTAAACATCACACAGTATGTGATCTAATTCCCACTGGTGCACTGTTTAAAACTCCTCACCTGTAGCTGTGCAAATTTAGTTAGGAGTGGAGCATCTTTGACAGCTACAACCACTAATGAGGCTCAGAGTCAGAGAGGTCTGGCTTCCTAAATTTTTTTCTCTTTTTTTTTTAGGAGGGAGTGCCTCATTTCTTGACCACTCTCTGGGCTAAGCCTGTCTTCACTTTTTGTTACCTACAATCCTTTTGGGTACTAGCTTGCTGGCACAGCTTTATCTGCAATGCACACAGGTCATGCTGTGATCCTGCTCCACTTTCTCCCAAGTCTGAATTATAACAGAAGGATTTTCATCCAATTCTCACACAGAAACTTTATAAAACATAATTAGGAGGTTTTATTGCACAATCGCTCATAAGTAGATCTTGACAAACATTATTAAGCTGACTAATTGGCAGCACGAATCTCTTACTCAAGTGCACAGGAAGATACCTACCAAAGTGATAAATTGTCAGTTTGCTGTCCACAGGGAATTTTCAAGAGTAGGCCTGAGTCATTTCTATAGTTTGAGCTGTTCTGAAATCACAATGACATTCGTGTGCAATGACATTCAGAAGACTGTCAGCTGGGATATGCATTCCTCAATGAAAACATGACTAATTAGAACCTCTAGTGGTAAAGTTGAATTAAAAGAATCACAAAATCATCAAGGCTGGAAGAGACCTTAAGATCATCTAGTCCCATCATCAACTCAGCACAGCATAATCACCCCTTAACCAGTCCCAAGTGCTACATCCAGATGCCTCTCGAACACTTCCAGAGATGGTGACCCCACCACCTCCCAAAGAAGTTATTACCATTTGCTCAACACCCCATGATGGAGTGCTGGTTCTCAGGAGGTAATCCTGACTCCATTTAAATCAATCAAAGGTTGTGAGAACAGTGAGAATTCACCTTCTTCCATGGTTTTAAAAACTGAACTGGATGTAAATGTTGTTTGGCTGCAATTTCAAACTGGAGTTGGACACAGTGCTAGGTAATCTCAGTGAGGCTTCCTTTCTCACAAAAGGTTGGACCAGATAATCCTTGAACTTCCCTTGTAACTTGGACTGTTCTATGACTGTAGGAAGCTTCAACTTAGGTTAATAGTAGCACACAATCTTTGAACTCAAGAGTTTAATTAAAAATATTTAATTGATCCTTTTCTCCTCATATGGTATAACTTGTTTTATTGAAAATAAAACAACTAAGTTTCACAGCACAAAAACTAACCAGAGAGAGTCTGGTCACTTCCCAAGACAGACTTTCAATTTCTGATCATCCAGAGAATTCACAGTCACTAGAGGAAACACGTGGAGCTGAAGGATGCAAGCAGGATGTCTCTGTGTATTGTCCATGGTCTTTTAGAAATATGGCCACTTTCAAGATTGCATTCTTCAAACTTAGCCCCAGTTTGAAACCTCAAGCACCAACTAGTCCACTGAGGGACAGTGTTGTTTCTCTTCCTTCATCAGTGATGAAGATTAAGGACAAAGTCTAGAGAAATATTTCTCTATTCATGTTGTTTGAGAAGAAAAAGTATAAGGTAGTCATGTGGCATCACCATATCTGTCATGGATATACAGGCACCCGCACCGATTAAATAACAGCATAAATTATGTTTTTCTATATCATATGTTACAGCTCCACCAACTTTCAGTCCATTTGTGATAGCCAGCCCCATTGAAACAGAAATGACAGATCACAAGGGTAAACCTGGGCCACAAGCAGTTGTTTATTGAAACAGTACTCTAATCCACAACTATATTCCATGTGTTCTGTAAGAACTGCTTAACAGTAATCTTAGTATTGTATTTGACTGGTATTATTTTCTTAAGTTAATCTTAAAATTAAATTGGAATTTTGGGGGCTTTCCATTTAGGTAACATTACAGCCATTGAACCAAACCAAGACCAAATGCATATTTTGAAATGAGAAATGAAAAATGAAATTTAACCACATATTAACAACACCATTTTTGAGTGCTTATATTATTTGAATTGTAAATACTGACAAATGCAATTAACAGATGCAGCAGTGTATAATGCAATTTCTGCTTGGCAATGTGTTAATTACCATGTTCTTCTGCTCAGGTACAGCTGACAGCTGTTCAGGAGTCCCAGGAGCATTAAAGAGAAAAAAAAAATCATCCTTAAAACAGAAGGCCTTTCACATGCAAAACACAAAAGTTATTAATTTCCTTATAATTAATATGGGGATATGAACAGTGATAAATTTACCACTATTATAAAATACCACAGAATACCATATTGGAAGGATCCTCAGGGATCATCTTCTCCAACCTTTAAACTATTAGCATGCATCTTCACATCTTTCTAAAACCACAGTCACACATTCGGCCTCTTCTGGCCATATACATTAATCCCACCACCCGGTTTTCAGCGGGGTCAGTTCACATAATTCCACTGAAATGAGCACTGCTCTCCTGCTGGCTTCAGGTAAGGACAGGTAGACAGTAGTTCTTAGTGCACAATTACAGAGGCAATGGTATTTCACACTGAAGCATTCATGTGAAAACATTCCAGAGAGGTAGTTAGTAATTGATAAAAGATTGGTATCTCTTGGAGATGATCCCATGTGGGTGCAAAGTAGTCAGTAGTGCTTGTTCTGCAATACAGACCCAAGGGAGAACAGAAGATTTGTATTAAGATCCTTAAAGGCTGGGGAAGAACACCCAGCTTCTGCATGTGTGAACCCTCTGCAGCATCTCTATCTTAGGGTGGTCTGAGCAAGTAATGAGCCACTAACAGACTGGCAAACAGCTCTGATTGCCTGGTGCCCTTTTCCATTCTCCTAAACTTTAGCTTGCTTTTAGCTTCAGTAGCGGCACTTAGACACCAGGCCAGTGTTGGATAAAATGTATTTTACTGAATATAGGAAACATTCCATGTTATGATTAGGACGCTGATAACCATCCTTTGTCCTGTGCACCAGGAGTATGAGAAGGCCATGAGTTTAGGGCCTCCAGAAACAGGGAGCACAGACCAGCCCAGTGGCGTCTGTGGGGGGCAAGGGGGAGCATGGCCAGGCAGAAGGTTTGGAGCCCCGTGCAGGGAACACCATGGATAAAGCAGTGGAGCCAGGCATGCCAGGCCTTGACAAGCTGAGGAAGGAGGAGATACAGTGGCCAAGTACATGGCTCAAGATAAAGATTGTCTCAGCAGCAGGGGACAGAGCTGGGCTGTCTGCAGGCTCCTGGGGGGTCTTTGCAATGATGGGTTTGTGCTGGCAGCCACCCTTTCCTGTGCATTTACAAGGATGACCTGGCCCCAGCAAGGGCTCACTGCAGCTGCGTCTGCGTGCTCTGAAAGCTGCTTTGACAGAGAGGCCTCCACACTCATGAAAACTTATGCAGCTACTGTTATTATTAAAAACAGAGGGGGAACATTCTGGCAATGCTTACAGAAGAAAGTCCATTGACTTTGGCAGTTTTCCAGTCTGGCTGAAACCGCTTTCAAACCAGTGCAAATGTGTAAAAGAGGAGGATGTTCAGATCAGTCCCAAGGGAAGAGGGGACTTTGTGGATCTTCATATTAATCATTATAAGCAACTAGTCCTTTTTATGATGGAATGAACATGGCAGTGAATATGAGATCAGGGATGAGGTGTCTTTATGAAAATATGGCCCCTGTTTTCAAAATTGCTGAAAACTTCAGCTTTATTAACGTTTGTTTGTATTTCAAATTATAGTTGCATATGAAAGATGCTTCAGCCCAATAGGCAATCCGTGTTTCTGATCTTCTTAGCAAATCTAATAGAATATTTATATATTTTATCAGTGTATTAGGATCAAACTGGTGATTCATATTAATTCAGTAGGGCATGTATCTTTAACATCTTTATCATACTTTGAGGGAATGACAGTGAGTCAGCCTGATGGACCCAGTCTTTGATTCATGTGTCTTCCCATATAATTGTCCTCCCTTGCTCATTAAAATGACAGTTTTTCATACTTGCCTTACCTATAGATATATTTGGGTTTCAATCATAATGAAAGAAGTAAAATTCAGCACGAATATGTTTCTCAGCACACCACCTGGCTCTTATTTTCAGGCATTTCTTCACCAAAATGGAAACATCTTTTTTTTTTTTTAGTGGAATCATATTTTTTATTAAAATATTTAGTAGCTAAAAGCCTTTAGTCATTCTTTCTTTGTTATTTGTTCTTTTTTTGTGCTGACAGTCTTTAAACACTTTCTTAAAGCTAAGCTGGGCCACACAAAAAAAAAGTATTCAGGTACATAAAATAGATTCCAATAGCAAAACCGAACAAAAAACCACTAAATATATGCCAGTCTTTGTTTAAGATCAGCAGGCTATAAATCACAGGAGAGAGACATCATCCTGCAACAATGATTAGGGCTCAACTTCTGGTTTCAGACGTTCCCCCACAGTCAGCATTTCCAACCAGCTGCTCTCTGCTCAGCGCACAGCCTGCTCTAGGGCTCTTCCGTCCCCTGGCAGTCGGGTCCCAACCAGGGAAGCAAAATCACCGTTTTTCAGCCAGGTCCCTCTGCCAGCCCTGGCAGCTGTGCTGACAGAAATCAGGCAGCAGCATGGGGAAAGGGAAGGAGGTGCTGGAGTGAGGGCTAACAAAAATCTCTTGAAGCCCCAGAAAATTTTGTGTATGTGTATCTATATTTTTGTACAGATATACATATTTTATAGATACCTTCACTTGAGTTACCTGATAGAATCTTTACACCACTCTGGCCACATAAAAATGTTGCAATGTAGGTACAAATAATTTTCATTATATTTTTTTTTTTCAATATAAGGGCTTTGTTTATGAAAGAACTTCATGCACGTTACTGTAATAAAAAGAATGTCAAAGGTTGCTGGAGAAGGTTTCACTACAGTTCTCCTTCCACAGGAGTAACTAAAACTAAAGGGCATCTTGAAGCAGCAAGAGAGTTTGGGCTCCTGGAAGGCAGGGGACAAAAAATCAGTACGAGAAACTAAGCAAAGGTGGGGAATCAGAGAAATCTCTCCTTTAAATACATGAAAATCTCATATACTTAAAGGAGAAATGTGATGTTTCCATCCAGTCCTTACACTAGGAGTTATTAGAAACACTCAAATCAAAAGCAAACCTCAGGGCACCTAACTTGGGCAGACCAAGAGGAAACAATAAGCTTCACACAGTCTCTTGCAGGAAAAGCAACTGACATACTCAAAATTTATGTGCAAAATCAAGCTACTTTTTCTAAGTCATCAGGTTTTTATCTCAAGACTATGCTGCCTGGGTGAAATTGCACAAGTTTCAGGTTCAGAGCAATAAACTTTAGGTCAAACCGTATTAAATATTTCAGAAGGTCACCTGCAACATTCACTAGGCTACTCTTTACACCTCATTTTAATTTAATTCTGGGCCTTATGGTGGACCAATTTTGTAACATGGCTGAGGATCTGGAATAGCTGATGTATAATTTGTGCCAGCTAAAAGCAATATCAAAGTCCTTCCATTTTTAATAACTCTGATATATTTAATAAATCATCACCCAGTTTAGGAACAAGGATATTATAAAAAGTAGAGATGCATGTATTGACTATCCATGTAGACAACAATTTGCTTATTGTATTAGATTTAGGATTTTCTTGTACCTTTTAAAAGAACAGAAAAATGGGGTTTATCCAAGTACAAGGATATTTTATTGGAGTTACCAGAAAACTATGACTCTGCCCTATAGTGACACCTTGAAGAAATAAAGATGAACAAAACAAATTTCTCCTTAAAAATCAGTGTCAGAAGAGTAGCCTTTTTTCAGGTCCTTGCCCCAGAAACTGCTAATGCAATTGCATGAACCAGTCAGAGAATAAAAGAAAAAGCATAGCAGAAAGTGGAATTCTAAACAAGCCCATTCCTCTTCCAAAGGGAAAATACGTATCACCAGCTCCAGAACTAGGCTTCTTCCCAACGACTTCCAGGAGGCTAAATGTGCACAATACCCAGCTCCATATCCCCCTGTTTCTTCTTTGTCTGGATGATGAAGTTGTTACCCTGGACAGGATCCCTTTGAATCTGAGAGGAGTCCAACTTCCGAACTTTGTAAGGACACTCCTACTTTCTGAGAAAAGATAGACAACATCACAGTGGTATTTGTCTTTCTTTTTTTTTGTCTTTTGTTGTTGGCAATGGATACCAGAATCGGTTCAGAGTTTGTGGAAGTGTTTGTCAGTTTTGTGTTTTGAAAGGCTGAGAAATAGCCCAAGGGCTGGAAGGGAGAAGTCCTGGAGCAGAGACAGAGCAGGGAAGGATGTGCTGTAGGCGTAGCTATTCTCCAGACACTCACTAATGTCTGCTCCTCTTCCGTGGTTGTCATTACGGGTTACGCTGACAGTGTGCAACACAGCCCAGGCAGGAGACAGTCACATGCCTATTCCCAAATGGTGACTTTGCTTTCCCTTCCCCCACACCCCTCAGTTTAGAGAGCGGCTTTGGGCCATGAGCTCCTCTATCTTCATCACAGCAGTGAGAACTGCAGAAGACGCCCGTGTCCCCTCCCTCACAGACTCTGGGGGCCACACACTTCATTTTAGTTGTCCAATCCTCAGCATTCACTGAATGAAAGTGCCTAAATTGGGTTTCTGAATCACCGTTCCCAAGCTGGTTTACAAAGTTAGGCAAGCTCAGTCTTTCAAAGTGAGAGACTAAAGTCTGGGGAGAGGTTGATTCCTCTGAAGATGGTCTAAAGTCTGGGGTTTCCATTCCTTGAAAATTCTAGAAAAAGTTGTCCTGGCTTTACACGAAAAAATACCCTGTACCTTATAAGCACTCATGAAGGAAAAATCCCCTTCCAATCAGACTCAGATTTGCATCTCTCATCCTGAGGAGCATGTAAAACAAAATATAGGTCCCGTATCCATTAATTTCAGTTGTGCTTTTTTTTTGCTTTTTTATCCAAAAATAATACATCACTGGACTAGAGATGGATTCAAGACATGGCAGCTGTAACCCAGTAATAATGACTCTTCATGGTAAAGCCATTAAAAGCTGTAGACTGTAAAGACAGCAAAGAAAAGTTGCAGATTTTTTTTCTGTACCCTATTTGGCTTCCTTCCATTTGCTTATAATTTTGACTGAAAAAAATCAGGTAGCAAGGCTCTTCTCTTCTCTTCTCTCTCTTCCTTTCTCCGCCTCCCCTCCCCTCCCTCCCCTCTCTCCAGAGGATTCCCCAACTCACTCATTGCTTTCTTGAAGAAACTGAAAGTTACAGGTGTCTGCATACAAGAGCCTGAAGCACCAATATTAGCTGAGACTTGTGAATCTATGTCCCATCAAAAGAAGTCTCCAGAATCACATATTTAAGCAGGACTTCTTATTAAATATTTTCCAGTAGAACTTTACGAGTTGTGAAGATTTTTTAGGTTATTCTGTACATTCTGCATCCTACCTGTTGCTTTACACTGTTGATTTAAAGGAAAACAGCTGCTCTTTCCCATTAGATTACTCTGCTGAAGCTTAAAGACAGCTTTACATGTTCAGAGGACAGAATAATCCCTTTATTCCCCCATATTTCATCTCTCTGATGTTAAAAAGTATATTGTGTGTTGGTGTGCCATGTCATATCTTATAACTGAAAAGTAATCAAATATTATTAAAAGCAATCAATCAAATTCTTTTCAGGCTGTGGTATGTATGTTATCTCAAATAGCAGTGTTCTGAAACCTCCTGCTTCTGAAGCTTCCTGCTGCTGAAAATGAAAATTCAGGTTAGAAAAGTGCTGATTTGTGATATTTTAGATTAGACTCCAAAAGGAGAGTGTTGGGAAGGTGCTTCTCTCAGAACTGGTATTTCAGGGCTTCACAACCTCATACCAGAGCAGGTCACATCTAGCAATTTATTATTAAAGCATCCATACTTTCTACAAAATGCTTTCTATTTTATGCTGCTTTTGACCTCCAGTGTTTTGCTAAAAGCATAACAGAAATGGTATTAGCAGACAAATTTTCTGCAACGGGGCCAGACCTTTCATGTCAAAGCAGGGTTTGGAATTCTGACTAAAGGATTCTTTAGCTGATGACAGCTCTGAAGGGTTTTGCTCATAAAGTGCTGTAGCAGCTATAGTCACAAAGCAATGGATGCACCTAAATTATATTTGAATGATAATAAGTGTTGATAAACACAAAAATAAGACAAAAACTCACCTCTTTTCTGTTTCCTTTTTCCTTCAGAAATAAGGGAAAGAACTTGTATGCAATAATACCTAATTTGCTGTTAAAGAGACAAACCTAATTTTGTGATTGAGCAGTCCAGAGCAGCACACTGGAACCACATAGGAGTAGTCCTGTAATAGGATTATATCCATCTATTTATTTGTGTGACAGTAAGGGGACAATCAATTTTTAAATCACAAGATTTTCTTGGTTGAATCAGTGTGTGATGAAAGCCTCTAGACTTTATATTAGAGTTTACAAATTGCAATGAGGCTTAGAGCTACTGCAATCCTATATGCTTCACCACCGACAGACCTTTTCTTCAGGTTCGTGCTCCTAAACTTATTGGAAAATTGATTTGTAATTTGATTAAACTGGAACACTGCTTTCGCAGTGACAGAATACCAGAGGACTCTTTAAGTATGGAAAGGCAATGAATGAACCTGAGGATCTATGATTAAGCAAGGGGAATTCAGGTGAAGCATGAATATGTAGGTGACCACTGAAACACACTGGCAAGGAAAGCAGCAAGCCCCTGAGTTAGCTCTGTAAGCCCTCGTAGAGGTTGCAGTTAAGTAGAAAGCAATGTTCAGGTGACTGCCCTGAGGCACCTGCAGTTCTGTGTCCTGAGATATCCAGCAGTCAGGCTCTGCAATGTGAGTATTTTCTTTTTGAGAAGCTGCTAGTCCCACCCCACACTAGCCTCTGGACAGAAGCAGCACCAGTGAAGGGATTGCTGAAGGAATTATGTGCTGAAATGGTCCCTGAGCACCTGCTTTGGGCAACATGCCAACAGCCTTCACGCCATATCCAGGAGGGTCATCCTTTACTAAAACAGATCAAATAGCCTGGCATCTCTAGGCCATGCCATTTTGCAGCTGAGTTAAGTCACAGGCAATGGATCAACTAATCTCAAAGTTTCATCTCCCTCTCAAATATCCCTGTCAATATGAATCAAAACTCCTACTTATTATTTCACAAGCATGAAAGTTCAGGTGCAATTCAAATGTGTACATTTCACTAACTTTCACAGCTTACCTTGTAATCTTTGATCTTAAAATAGGCTTGAAATTAAAAGTGAACTTCAACCATAAACATAAGTGCTTCCACAATTACAGCTGCTTCAATTACTTGTTGCAGTAATACTTCATAGTTAGTATGCACTCCTTTGAATATTCATTTGATTGCTTCATTTAGAAAATTTAGTTTAAAAACCATATTTAGAAACTTCATTCAGAAGGAAAAAAATTATTTCTGGGCCTTCAAAATGTAAATTAATGTGTTTTAATTGCCCATTAAATTATGAGAATTATTAGCTATTGCAACAAAATCAGCTTTCAGTAATTTGTATCTCAAATTAACTTCTGAAGAAGCTCATAATTTAATAAATGTACATATCCTGCTGCTGAGAAGAATACATTATTTCTTTATCGAGCATTTATTAACGTAGGGTTCATAGCATCATAAAATGGCTTGGGTTGGAAGGGATCTTAAAGATCATCAAGTTCCAACGCCCCACCATGGGGAGGGATATCTTTTTCTAGACCAGGTTTCTCAAAGCCCCATCCAGCCTGGCCTTGAACACTGCCAGGGAGGGGGCATCCACAGCTTCTTTGATCTAGTAATTCTTTGCCAAAGGATTTCTGGCTAACAAATTAAACTGCTATCTGAAAAAATATAATCTAAAATTTTATCTTGTATTCATACATATTATCTACTCTGTTGTGTGTATACATAAGTGCACATATGTGCATTTGTATACATAGTTGTCTGTATTAAATTCTCTGTCAGTGGCAATAATTTTACCATTTCTTTTATGCTACTGGATATTTATATCTGAAGATATTTATAAGAGTACAACTATGTGAAGCACATAGAGACTTCATATCCATCTTTCTTGCTATCCATCTGTCTTGCAAAAAATCCTTGATTTATACTCAAAAAAAGGATTACAAATGCAGAAGAAACTGCCTTATGTTATTCAATTCTTTGTCAACAACTGCCTGGTTATTTTTCCAAAGAACTAAGAGTGAAATTGTGACGGTTCAAAAATATTTCCCTCCATTTCTCTATAGCCTCTGAAGGGGTTTGAGATAACCTTGTGAACTTTTTAGTACACCAAGCTTCACAGCTTTCTTCTAGGTTAAGTGAGTAAGGATATTTAACACTGGTATGTTTTAGGGACTAGTATGGCCAATGTGCCAGGTCCTGGATGATGCACTCCTGGACTGAGGCAGAACTGCTCTTACGTGTGGTGTGAGGCTCTGGTCCCGAACTTTTAAGCTCAATGCCTGGGGCTAAACATGAAGGCACTGGCACTTTACAAGAGGTCTGATGTCAGATATGCTGAGGACCTGTCACTCTGTGCCACTTGTTTAATGAGCCCGTCTTTGAAAACAGAATCTTTATGGTGCAATTATTGACAAGTACAGCTTCAGATTGCGATCTTGCAGCCCCAAATCCTCTCTTTAAGAAACCTGTATCAGTTGCATGGGTAATTGGCAATAAAGAAAGACTAGAATCCCACTTCTATGTGTCTGCTTGCAAAGGGCTGCAGCTTTCATTGTGTCCAAAGTGCAAAGGCCTCAGGGGTCTGGGCACTTGGACTGGGATTACAGGGGAGGAAGAGTTCTCATATATACATACAAGGGTCTCTACAGTACGCACAGAAGACTTAACAGGATGCATTTTGGTTTGGGTAGTATCTATAAAGAAGCACAACATTTCTAGAACTTTGCCATATCAGCTCAGCATAAAAATCATCCTTCTATGTACAGTGAGACATCAACCCATCACCACTTGTGCCATGTTTGCACAGATCTTGCAGTGATCCTATATTCACCAGAAAAAGTTCAAGTTTTTCAGTTTTGTGAATGCTTTCTAATACATCTCTGGACAGACTGCAGGCAGTGGCTTCATCACTTCATTTTTAGGACACTTGTCATAGAAGAGGCTGAAAGGGCATCTGATCTATTTACATTAAAAATAAAGAAATTGAAGAAAAGAAATGGATGATTCTGCCAATAGCACATTGTATCCCTCTAGTTTTCGATGTCTCCATTATAGGGAAAAGGAGATGAAAGATGAAAGGCTACAAACAGGGAATGTGCACATTTGTACTGAGCTGCTCATGCCTCTAGCATGTATCAAGTCATGTCTGCTTCTTTTTATTCTTTCTTTGCATGTGCAAGTCTGTATTAACATCTTTGTTTTCTTCTAATTTGATGATGAATTATGACCCTTTGCAAGCACTTTAGGTTTTATACTCCAGCTGGTTTTCCATGCCCTAGTTGTAGTTTTCCTATTAACAGATGTCAGTGGTTCAGCTGATTAACCTCACTGACGTCCAGTCACAGGCACATCTGCAGCCAGTTTTCAGAAGATGGACAGACATAACGTCCTTTACGCTACTCTAAAATTGTGTCCACACAGCCCATCATTTATCCAGATGAAGAACATTATCATCCAAATATAGTAAAGTTCTTATCAAAGAGACTGAATTTTATGTCCTGTGCTGAGCCCTTAATACTCATTTGAGAATAGTCTTGCATTTTATTTTTCCTGAAGACTTGAGCAGGCAGAACTCTAGAATACTATCACCTGGATGAAGATCTCAAACATATGCTAGAGATACCATTCTGGTTTTTCCAGGCAATAGCTGCTATCTCCAAAAAAAGCCTGTCTGGATATTCTACAGTGGAAAGGTTTTCTTATAGGCAATTGTTGGTTTGTTTACAGCATAATGTCCTGTGGAAATATATTTATTTCAAAGAACATGTGTTGGAAACCTTCCTTCCTCTCCTGCCACTGGACACTCGGATAGCTTGATGAGACAGCTGACCCAGGAACAGGACAACTCCAGCTCAGCCACGGATGAATGGTTTCCAGGTCCACAGACTAATGTCAGAGAACTTTTGAGTCAAAACTAATTTATTCCAACTATTTCAAAAGTTATTTTTCTTGTTTCCTGTCTTATCAGTTTGTTTTTAATTTGGGCTATTTTAAATGTAAGGACTTTACCACAAATTGAGAGCAAACAGCATCTTAAAATCCTGGGCTGGTCTTTGAAGGTAAGTCACTCAAAAGTGAGCTCTATAGCCATTCTACTCCAATGACTCTGGAAAACATTTTACTGACTTAAATTATCTGGAATAAGGTTCTTAGTTTTCAGTAAGTCACCATCACTGACTTCAAACAAGAGAATACTGTATTTTTTTAGTGAGGCATCATTGTACATTTTCCTGATGAAATATGAACTATAGCATCCTAAAGCAAAGATAAAATTACCTACTTAGGTCTATTCCTCACAGACCTTGTGAGATGTCCCTCCATTACTGATTTGAGCTTTTAGACTTTCCTTTGGAGTCACTAGCTCAAAAGTGAAGTGCTGAACCTTCCTTCTACTGCACTAGGGGTACCAGAATTTGAGATAAATTGGCCTCAGGCACATACATGGTTAATTGACGAGAGAAATCTTAGAAAACCTGAGAGAAGGTAGGAGCTGGGGATTCAGAGAATTAAAATATCAACCAGAAAACTCGAGAGAAATCAAAAAGTTGAAGAATAAGGGCAAGGAGTCTGGTTTGGTCACACGGCGGGGAATGACAAGAGTGTCAGTGTCCTAGGCTGTGGCACATGTGTGGGGCTTAGGTTGTACTCCATGTGTGGGACTGTGAAAGGAGTGTCATCAAACACTGGCGTATTTTCATATGAGTCTTTTAAGAACTTTTCAAAGATAATAACACATGTACAGACAGATGGATTTTATTTTCCTTTTAAAATTTTTGCACTTTTTTTAACTAATCATGAATATTGTGCCTTCTTAGCCAAACTGAAGAAACGTGGGATGTTTTCCACAGGCTGGCCATGCCTATAACCTTTACGATGGGATGACTAAGGGGTTTTTGACAACGAATGTCTCTCTAATTGCTTGATGCTGGAGTTTTATTCTTTGTCCTAGTTTCGGCCAGGGTGGAGTTAATTTTAGCGTAGTTGCCATGAGGAGCCAGAGCCTGGAGCTGTGTGGGCATGTGTGGGTTGTTTATTCTGTACCACGCTTTCATCACTGAGGACATGGCTTTGAGTGAAAGAGAAGTGGAACACAACCCCGAGCCAACCCCATTTTCTTCTTTTTTTCCAGGTGGCATGACACAAACAGTCCATCTTGGAGGGTTTGTCTGCTGTTGGTTTTCGTTGTCTTGGGCTTGGGGGGAAGGCACCGGCCACAGTAACATAGGCAATTTTCTCCTTTGCCTCAGGAAGCCACATGTCCCTGTCTGGGGTAATGCCAGGTCTGTCTCCTGTAAGCAGTTTTTGCATATAACCACCCTCTTTTTATACAGTTTTGTTATTAGTATTGTTGCTGTTGCTGTTCTTTTTTTCATTGCTGTTTTTCTAGCAAATTGTTATCTCAACCCATAATCTCTGCCATTTTGTCCCTCTCTTACTGGAGGGGACAGGGGGTAGGGAAAGAGACTGCTTGGAGGTTAATTTCAAATGGGTTTTAAAACACAACATTCTCAAAAAATCAATTCAGTTTCTTGCTAGTTCAGCTATTGGAATAGATTAGTGAATTCCAGTTGAACACTATTGATTGCTTGTTTCTCGTATTAGTTAGTCCCCAAGGTGATTTTATAGCAAACACTAAAAAGCATTAGGATTTACAGTTTTTCCAGTTACAATTCAGACTCATATATGGCCATTCAAGGCAAGAGAAACCATTATCTCCTTAATTGTTTGTATAGGACCTATCAAACAAATAAAACATCAGAAGAACTTCTGCTTATGAATAAGCTTTGCAGAGTTAATCTTATATTTGCAGAAATACCAGGAACTTTAATGTTCAAAATAAATAGCTTTCATCAGAATATTTTATTTAAAAAGTAATTTAGGAAGTAATTTTGCCTTCTGCATTGCCATGGAAAAATCTTTTTTATATGTTTAGCAAAACCAATCTAAACACAAGAGTCTGACTTTTGACACTTTAAATCTCCCTAACCATAATTTGTCATAAAATGTGCTCAAAGAGATTGCAACAATCTACTGCTCATTTTCAAGACTAGATGTTAAACAATACCAACAAATTGCGGTCAGTTTGAGCAGTATCTTAAAACTGTGTTTGTCTTCGATTTTTATCAGCTTTAGTGTAACATACAAGAGGGGTTTAGTCCAAATGCAGTTCATCAAGGCCGAGGCCTAAGGAGCATTTCTCTCATCATAGTGCAGCCTGAGGTGGCGAGGATGCACCACCACAATCCATCCCACAGCTAAGGTCAGCTTCTCTGGGCCTCTAAACACAGTGTTTGTGTTTAGATGCGTTATCAACAATACCCACCTCAGTCTTATGTCAGAAATGCCCACAAATAATTATTTGGGTTTGGTTTTTTCCATACAAAATGGCCTGGAAAAGCAATTTTCACATCGCTTTTCAGTCCCAAGTTGAAATGTGTATTTGTTATTACAGCAACAGCATCTGCAATGAAACGTTTTTTGCTTTGAAATTTATTTATGGACATTGCTTAGTTTCCTGAAAGCAGAATTGTCCGATTCCTTTTTTTCAAGAACAACTTAGCGTCATGGAACATGATTGATACTTTTGATATACTGACATTTTTGATATACTGACATTTTTGATATACTGACAGTTTTCCAGCTTGAACTCAGTGCTTGGGAGTTTGTATAGCCATGCCCTCTTACCATGGTGAAATTCCACATGTTCAACATACACAAGAGCTCAAACTTGCAGCACATGGTGAAACACCTCGAGGTGGCAAGGCCCAAGTGCAGAGCTGCAGAGCCAGATGCACAAGCTCTGAGAGGTACCTGACAGCTCCCACATATCTGCACCATGCCTCTGGAGCAGGGAGCACAGTGGAATACACCTGCAGAGGCAGGACTCAGACAAAGGGAGAGCTGTACCAGTCTGATCAGCCTCAGGCCAGAGCCATGGCTGAGGTGGATGTGTGAAGGAGAAGGTCCAGGACAGCGTGCAGCTCTGCCAGCTTCTGCAGCAAGGTGGTCCGTGCTTTCCATGTTAAAACATAGAGTTCCTTTCCATGTTTTTACATTTTCAAAGTTACCATCAAAGGTAGGAATGATTCCAGTGCTCTAATGATATGAACCTCTTCAACTTGCAGCTTTTTTAACTCTCAAGACTTTGTAGTAAGATTCCCCAGTGAATATTTCACCTACAGAATTACGAGAAAAGCTTTTTTGTTTTACAAGAAAAGAGAAAGATATCCCTCTATCTGTACTCTGTAACTATACAGTGTCTCAGGCTTTCAGACCAGCATTACATTTTTATTTAAGCCATGAAAAAGCAAGTGCTGATGTCTCATGGCAAAACTGTTATTTAATGCAATCATGGTTGGCAAAAGTAGTAATATTTTACCTCTGAAGCAGTACTAAGAGCAGGTGCATATGTCCCTGTTTTCTTGCCTCCATCAGCAGTGTTCCTTGTTATTTTGTTGCCAGATGGCAAGGACAGCAGGATCTACTAAAAAATACCTCTATTAGTTTATCTTTAATAAAACATGGTTACCCAGTTACCATTGGCCCACAACTGAAGAAGAAATGTATGAAGTGTGCTTTTTGGACAGGTTTTTCTGAGTTATTAATTTTGCACTCTGTCAGTTTTCCTCTGATAATTCTTTTCTCCAAGAAAAGCTGTTGATCCATTGCAAAAAAAAGGGTGGATGAGGAAATGTCCTTTGGCTGCCATTACCTCAGCCTTGATGAGTCTCTACCCTTGATATTTCACCTTAGAAAGCATGCTCAGCTAAGGGAATACTATTTCTCCTTTGTTTTATATGTTTAAAATAAGATTTTTAAATACATCAAAAGATTTAGTCAAGACAACATTTATAACATTGGTGACAGCACAAGACAAAGCCAACACAGTGGACTAATGACAACAGGCAGGCTGGTTTGTCTGAATGTTTACATGTGGGCTGCTCCATTGTCTTAAATAAATAAATAATGAATTAATACTGCTGGCTATGTCAGCTACTGGCCTAAGGTGTGAACCTCTCCCAGTTAAAATACTCAGGATAGTAACTAGCAAAACAATGAATTCACGTATGTCCCATGACTGCACACGTATTCCAACAGCAAAACAAATCCCACAGACTGCTTATAGAAATGGAAGGGAATGGAATTTCACCTTGTGTGTGTCTTATCTTACAATGTAAGATGTAACCAAAAGTATGTATTCTATCACCATCTGTTAAAACCAGGTGGAGCAGTGTTCTTTGTCTCTTCCATGACCCATCCCTGATAACTCCCTCCAGGGAGATATCTTCTGTTTATAGTCCATAAAGTCTCACTGCATCATCCCATTGTGAGATGCTCCACCCAGATTATACCTGGATATAATCTGAGGTTTAGAACACCACACTCAGCCCTTACCTACTGGTTTCCCAGAGGACAAGAACTACATAACCACCACTGGACCTTCAGAGGAAGACTGGACCCTTCTACAGGATCACTGCTTCAACAGAACCACATCTATCACTTGACCAGGACTGCAGCCACCATTTAATCAGACTGCTACCACCACCCCGCCTGACAGGTGTCAGGTCATATCCTGACTCTGTCAGTTTAAGCCAGTGTTTCTGTATTATTGCCTTTATCTTGATTTTCCTACTAAATTGTCATTCTGACTTGGAATCTCTCACTGGTTTGCTTTCAAAGTAGTACAGTGTGCCAGTCCAAATCATGGATTATTTGAATCAGCACCAGCTTTGTAGAATTCCATGTTATCTTTTAAGAAAAACATGTATGTTCTTGTTTAAAAAAAAAACATTTTAGTAGAGTTAAAACTGCAATGTGACATCGAGGTTTTGGAAACCAAACCTGCTGACCTTACTCTGAATTATTTCTCCTTGTTGAACTGTACTTACAATAAAATCATAGAGCCATAGAATGGTTTGGGTTGGGAGGGACTTTAAAGATCCATCCAGTTCCAACCCCTGTGCCATGAACCCCTCAGCCATGGACACCTTCCACTAGACCAGGCTACTCAAAGCTACATCCAGCCTGGCTTTGAACACATCCAGGGATGGGGCATCCACAACTTCTCTGGGCAACCTGTTCCAGTATCTTACCACTCCCACAGTAAAGAATTTCTTAATAATATCTAATCCAATGTAATCTAATCAACCTTCCTTCAGTTTAAATACCCTTTGTGCTATCACTACTTGTCCTTGGAAAGAGTACCTCTCCAGCTTTCTTGTTGGCCTCCTTTACTGGAAGGCTGCTCTGAGGTGTCCCCAGATCCTTCACTTCTCCAGGCTGAACAACCCCACCTTTCTCAGCCTGTCTTCATAGGAGAACTGTTCCAGCCCTCTGATCATCCTCATGGTCCTCCTCTGGACTTGCTCTGACTGGTCCATGTCATTCGTGTGCTGGGGACCCCAGAGCTGGACACAGAACTCCAGGCAGGGTCTCACCAGAGCAGAGATTCCAGACACTGGAATGGAAATTTCCTTAAAGGCTTTAAGCCTGGAAATCCTTATCATTGCTTTTGGTCCACTTGATCTCCATTACTACCACTTGTGGCACAGGAAATAAAAACAGGCATCAAAAGGTAGGAAAAGAATCTCCATCAGACTAAGAGGAAGAGAAAGTTCCCTCCTGAGTGTGCAAAGACCTTGTCTATGGCAATGTCCCTTCTCATTTAGGCATCTAGGCTCAGGTAGCTGCTCAGAGAGCATGTAAAGCCCAGCAAAAAGGACAGAAACCTCTAGGTTGTATTCAAGAGGATGAGTGTCACCGCTTTAAAAAGATAGATAAGAAACACTTAGGTTAAATTTACACTGCCCAGAGGTTAGATGATACAGCTATATTGCACAGGATATACTTGCCTGAGAGCTGTGAAATTAAAGTATCATATAAAACAGGAAACAGCCATTTATAGATTCTTGAAATACACAAAGTGTTACGAGCTCTAAACATTCATTTTGAGAGTATCATGTAATGCTATTTATTCAAAAGCACTCAAATCAGAATGACATTTCTTTGATACACACATATTGATTGTACTAAAACAAATGAACACACAGAACACTAAATAATATATTGTGGCTTAAATAATTGAAATAGGGCAGGAATTCATGCGGCTTTCTAAAATATATTTGATGCAGCTGACTCAATAAAATATGATTGTATAAAGACTCTCTTGAAAGTTACTTTAGTAAGAAAAAAGAAAGTGAGTTTGCGCAGCAGAGCACACCAGACTTGCACGTGGGAGTACAATAGATTATGTCCTTGGCACCAGCCCTCATTTTACGGTATCATTGCCTCCCCTTCTCCTGCCTACTGTTCTTATTTCTACTTTTTTCCATTTTTACCCTTTTTCTTTAGGAGTTACCTATTATCAAATGGTGTTCATATCACCAGTAGATCTCTTATCTTTTTCAATAATTCTGTTACAGAGGGGAATCTATAATTTAATTTCCCCCAGGAGTAGCATTTATCAGGCTAGTGCCAGCCAGAGCTCTCCATAAAGTTCTTTCGTGTGTCTAGGGGTTAATCATCAGTTTTTTATCTGATTATTTTATCTATTTTCCAGCATTTTAGAATAAAAATATATTCAATAGTAAAAATACCAGCCACATTACAGCAGCTGAACTCAGTGCCAGAGAGCACCCCTGGTACTTTCAGTGTAGCAATTCTAAGAAATCCTTGTGCTAGACTGAAATTTCAGCTGATCCTAGTGCCTGACTAACACTGAGCTTCTTACTTAGGGCCCCACTGTAGCTAAAGAACACAAGATAGGAATCTGTAAAAGCTAACTTAGCCAAACTTTCCTACACAATCACCTGAGGAAATGACAAATTTAACTTCAGAAGTGCTTGATCTCTTCCCATTGATGACTGTGTAGATGATTAATTGTATATATCTAATGAACAAATCCTGCTCTTCAGTGTTACACAGAATAGCTACCCTATGCCTTGCAAAATTGACTTGCAGACTTGATTTTTAAAATCCTAGATTTCCAGAGACTTTTAAAGTTTACTTTTTCATTCGTTCTTGAATTCATGATAATGTATACATTAAGAAGGTAAATGCTTAGTTACAAAACTGAATCACCTAGCTACTTTGGCATATGTATAGCTTTGGGCACAGAAATACTTCCTTAAATTTCATCACGAAGGCTAACTCATCAAAATGCATATGAAAATGACTAAATTTAACCTGGAGAAGTTTAAAACTGCCAAAGGAGTTATTCAAATATTTAAAGTGAAATGCCATAAGCTGGACCCAGAGACTTCCAATTTAACTGGCACCAAACTCTCTACAGTGTGTCTGAAAGTGTTCTGCCGGACAAAAGTGTGTGCACGAGAGAGCAGTCACAGGTTTGGGTACTTGGGTATGGTAGAACTATTGTGGGCACCACTGAATGGTCACATGCAATTGTTGCAAAACACAGAAATATAATCGGTTTAAAACTGTAAATTTAGTAGTCCTTATGGCCCAATAAGATCTTTAGGATCTATCCATTCATATTTTTATGCTTTCCTCCTGAAATAGCAACAGTTAGATTTAATGCAAGTAGAGCTTTTCAGGTGCTCTCCTCTCTTCTGAAGCAGGTTTGCAAAAGGGAAAAAAAAACCCATCATATTGGATTTTTGACCAAGTTATTTGAAATACCAACACTGATGTCTAGAAAAAGTATAATGTAGTTAGAGACATGTAATGGTAAAATATATAGCTTTTGCATTATTCCGAAGGTTGCTATTGTAGTACCCTAGATCTGTAAGGCAGATACATAAAAACAAATTTAGATACAATAATGGATCCCTCAAGTAAAGCTCATACTCATTCCATATATCATGTGCTGTTTTGTTACTCTGCTTTATTTAGTCTGGCAATAAATCTTTGCATCCCCTATGGCTGGAATAATCTGAAGTCTTCCACATTAATATTGTCTGTCCACCTGTAATTATTGGTGTAACAGTACAAATTTGAAACAATTCTAATTTCTAAGAATAAGTCATAAACCTCTTTCTATTTCTAGACATTAAATCTTGCCTTCCCTGTTTCCCAGGAATACAATGAAGTGATTTAAATCAATAAAACAAGTAGAACATACACTGAGAGCCTAAAATAATTTAATCTGTGTTTTGAAAACATATTGGACTGAGAGTAAGGAACAAGATATTCTGCTTTTTGCTAAGCAAGTGCTGCATTTTATTTGGCATTGCTAGAAAGCTGGAAAAAAAAGTGAAAATTAGTTAGGTTGTAAAGATTTAATTCTTATTTTCAAATCAAGTTTGGTAGAGGTTAGTTAATGTAGTTCTAAGAAAAAACAGAAAGGTTACCTGAACATGTACCTAAGAGAGTACAAATAGTCTGAGAATCACATCTATACTGTTTGTACAGTGCTGCCATCCACTGAATTGCAAGAAACTCACATTTGTTAGTTTTCAACACTTACAAGAATTTTTCTCCTGAAAAACTTAAAAACCTTAAATTTCTTAAAGGGTCTTATCAATTTTATTTTCAGAACATAAAATTGCTGTCTCAGAGTGCTATATCAAAGAGAACATTTGGTGGCATGAATATTTGATTAGAAGCCTTTGGATGTCACCCTTGGAGATGCAGACTCTCAACAGCAGTCATAAAATATACATTCAGTGACCTAAAAGGCTTGAAAGATACAAAATATGCTTATAGTACTTGGGACCAAATGAAAAAATCACAGCTTTGCATTCTATCCAGCCACCAATAAATGGCACAGAGAGGCAGCCATGTATGGGTGATGACAAAGTGAGTGGGGAAAGGACGAGGAGTAGTATAAGGAGAGAAAGAGCAGAGAACGGGATGTGGTTGAGAAATGGTAGAATCTCTCTTAGGGAAGATTTTCTTAAATCCTAATTTTTTAATCTCCACCCTTACAGAAAAAAGACTGCACCCACTATTTCCTCTGAACCTACATTTCTTCCGTTTTTGTAAACATCATTGCAGTCATGTACTATTTATCTATAGTAGTTTTTGCCAGTCAGAAGCAATTGCTGCACACTGCCCCAGGAAAGCACGTGTGGGCAATGCAGTGCACATTTCCACCAGGCTCAAGTGGCCGTGCTCCCATGGGAAATGCAGCTGTCTAAATGGATAGTGCTTTACCTGTGCCAAAAGTAAATGGAAAGAGATTTAAATTTTAAGACTCCATTCTATATCGCTTATAAATCATATATCCATTTCAGCAAGTCAAAATGAACTCTTCAGGAATGCTAATGATGATATTTTTAAACAGCACAGCTAGCAGCCTAACCTCCTTGCATGTGGACTTAGAAAAAGTCTCAGCATGAAAAACACAGAAAAAACTATTAAAGCCAGTTGACCAAATGTTCCAAGTTGTGCCTGTGAGATCTGCTTTCTGAACTGTGTTGATGAGCTTTCCTATGGAGTGTAACTTATTATGTAATTGCTATTGATTTATCTCTCTGTGCAATTATTTTCATTACCTCTGATGTGTTTAAAATACAAAAAGTAGTGTTACAGAAAACAGTGCAGAGTATGATGCTACTTCCTTGTCAGTAAACACACACCTACCAGTCCTGTAAATGTTAAGGATCATGCCTGAGAAAACAAACACAATTTGCCCTTTCCAAATCCAAAGTGTATGTCTGAGCTGTCAGAATCTTCAGGTGCAATGGATGCAATTTATCTGCTTTCCGCTATCTGAGGGTTAAAACAGTCTGAGTTAACTGCTTATGTTCTTTCAAAAACCAAAGAAAAGAGAGAAAATCTTAGGCCAGGATGAACAGTCCTCTGCAGTCTGAGAAGTACTTCTCTAAAAATTACATAGAAGACCAAGGTGAAGAACACCTCCATTAACTTCAGTAGGCATTTTTAAAATATCCACTTCTAAAAATGAGTCTTGCACAACCCTTGTCATAGTTTAAACTCCTGAGTTCAGAATAAATACTTAAAGCCTCAAAGCTTTATTATAATTACTTGTCTAAAGGAACTATAAACAAATGGACTTAGGACTTTCTGTGCAACTGTGTGTTTGTTCTTCATTATGGATCACAAGACTAAGATTGAAGTAACAAGCTCTGAAATAAACAACAGCTTTTGTACCCATTGGAAGGCTCAGACTCCTGGTGCATTATCTGCATACTTGAGCTGAAATACTAACATTCCTTATTATTAACTAGGGTTTTTTTAAAAAGCATCAATGCTACCTGAAGATGCCTAAGCCAGGTAATATTGTTCCATGAAAACAGTTGGGGTTTTTTATCTCTAGAAATAACTACCTACCTTAGAAACAAAAGAAAAATATTTTCACAGTCCAGATTCCCACCTTAATCCCACCTTGGAATGTCAATTAAAAGGAACAAATCCTGAAAACAGATAGTCAGCTTCCAGATGCAGTACCTGCTCTTCAGGCATCTTTGATAGAGGAATTGTTCAGCTTAACATCACAGAAGACCTGTGGAAAAGCATAAGTTTGATGGGACAAGCCCCTAACTACCTGATCAATAGCAGTTATTTTTAGACAGCATCTGACACCAAGGCTTTTAGAGGGCATTGTCACTCATTACTGTGGAGTTGTAGCACTGTAACAAGCACCAACTTAGCCACAGTGATGTTAGCTCACTAAAAGATTTTAACAGAAGCAAAAAAAATGCCATCAAGATATGTGGGGACAGAATCCATCCTGTTTCTGAGGTGCCAGGGGGATCCCAACAGCTGACTGTACTGGAAACTGAAGTGAGCCTGACTGAGAAGGAATGGCAAAAAAACCCATTGTGACTGGCCTAGAGGCCCCATGTACCCTTGGTATAAATTAGCTTGGGAGAGGGTATTTCAAGGACCCAAAAGGGCATTGTTGGGCTTTTGGGATAGCTGCTGTGGAGACAGAGGAAATTAGACAGCTAAATACCTTGCCTAGTCTCACAGAGGACCCTTTGCTGTGGGACTGCTGAGGTTTGAAGAACAGATCCTGATCGCTACCACAACAGTGCACCACTGACAGACAATGCTGCACCTGCTGGGATCCCATCACCCCACTGATGACATGATTTGTGGACTAGAGAGCCAGGGAGTGGTCAGCAAGATTCGCTCACCCTTTAGGAGTCCTATATGGCCAGTGCATCAGTCCAACAGAGAGTGGAGACTGATAGTGGACTATCATGGCCTGAAGGAAGTCCCACCACCTCTGAGTGCTGCTGTGCCAGACACGCTGGAGCTTCAGTACGAGCTGGAGTCCAAGGCAGTGAAATGGTGCCACTGAGTACAGGCTAAACTAGCTGGTTACATGGAGGGGTGTGCCCAGCTGCCCAAGGGGTAGAAACATAACACCACTATTTGCCATGGACTGATCCAGGCTGCAGTGGAAGGTGGGAGGTCAGAGGTGATTGGCATTGAAGCACAGCTTCTCCTGGCATCCTGACTGCCAGTGCTGGGCTGGACACTCAAAGGGAAAGTCCCCTCTGCACGTCATGCCACTGATGCCACATGGAGCAATTGGATCTCGCTGATCACACAGCAAACTCAAATAGGAAATGCATTCACATAACATTTTATCTGTATTATCAGGATTTTTTTATAACAAGTACACTTTTCACTCTTGCTTAGCCGTTAATTTTTTCTTTTAAAATTAATGAGGGCTTTTTTTTTAATTGCACTGGCCAAATTCAATCCTGATATTCTTTTCTTTTATGGGAAATCTTAAACAATTTATATTATCAGTAGGATGAAGATTGGTATTTCATTCTATCTGAGTTAGTGAAAGGACAAAACTACTGATAACAATGCTTGCAATATATCACTATGCAGTGAGTTTGCCACCGTTATTACAAATTGCTAAATTACAAATTCTGATATGGTTCCTACAAGAAGAATCCTAATCTGATATCATATTTATAGTCTTCTCCTTGATTAATCTGAGCAGTTCACTAAAGGCAACACAGATACACATAATACACCAAAAACATTCTAATGAATTATAAGACAGTCTTTCATTGATGGACAGTGAGGTAGAAAATGTTTATTAATGCTGTACATTGTGTCATGGTAATTCAAGTGTCCAAATCCACACCTACACGTGTGCTTAGAAGTGTAAGTGTACTGCTCAGTCAGGCTTTCCTTGCTTTTCTAGTTTATCGTCTTCACATATTCAGTTCTGACCATCACTCATTTGCTCTTTAAAGTAAGCTCTCGTTTGCTTGGTTATTTCTGTACTCTACCAAGTACAAAACAGCAACTGAAGTAGTCTCTCTGAAATCTGAGCCTTTTCTTTCTCTGCATGAAAACTTTACTTCTTTTACATTTCCCCTGGAAGTGCACTGCGTAAACTCTTTTAGTGTCAAACCTAGCACAGTTATATCAAGTGGAGGCTTTTTGTGAGGACCTGGACTCATAAGTATCCATGTCTGTACTGTGAACAAAAATATTTTTGCTCATTTTCTTGTTTCTTATTATTTCTTCTGTCATGTAGTCAGCTTCTAATTTACTTTTAAGAAGATGAGAACATAAGCTTAAAATATTTAGGAAAGGTCTGTGAAAGGCCCCAGCACATGCATAGGTCAGCATCTTCAATTAGATAAGATCTCAATTTAGGCATGATCTCACAACATGTTTGGAGCAGTGAGCACAATTAGTCAACAAAGTAAGTCAGTAGGATAGCTGAGGATAATCTTATTCCCAACACCTCTTCAAAGTTGGAGCATGTCTGTAGCAGACTATGACTCATGGCCCACATGCCCTCTGGAGCAGGGGATGAGAGCTTTGGCTGCAAATGATGGCTTGACAGTGAAACTATTGCCTACACTTCAAATAATAACTACATCTCAGAGTTCTTCATTAGAAAATGTGACAAAATAATTCACTTTATACCCTGCCTACAAACCATCATCTTAAACCACTCCTCAATAGTTAAATTTATTTACCATTTGCATTGGTAAGAAGATTGTGCCTGGTTACAGCTCTTTTCTTCACCAAAAAGTAAATGGGAAAGAAATCTAATTTTTTTTTTAGTTACTAAAGACTTCAGGGAGTACATTAAAAAACACCCTACAAGCCTCTGAACAAAAAGACACCAGAACAACTCAGACACAAAATAAACACTCCTGTTTCATGTAATTATTCAGAAATCAGATTTGGAAACAGGAAAATAAAATATTTTCAAATCAAAATACCTTTGCTACAGGAAAGCAGAATAAGACGATATCCTACAGGACCTCTTACCTTGTATCACAGTATTTATTTTCCCTCTCAATGAAAGATAATAAAATAGTATTAATGAAATATAACAAGTGGGAATTTCTAAAATCCAGTGTTTTCAATGACTCTTCATAGTGATTTAAATTTATTTCCTTTTAAGAGTTTCTCATGAGAAAGGACTCATAATCAGAAAAACATCAGTTTTCAGTCTCGTTTTTATTCCAGTGAAGGTACTTTGCACTGCTATTTATAGACAGCTTTTGTAATTGTTTTTACAAGTTAGATTAAATGTAAGCATATTGCCCTTTTTTTTCTTGTTTTAGGTCATTTGGACAGGGTTTTGGAGTGAAAAGTTCCAAGTCATTGTATGAAGAATTTCACAATAGAGGCAGTGTGGAATTTTTAATTTATGCTCCAAGCTCTGTGTAGTCCAGGCAGAGGTGCAGATATGTGGTGAAACAGAGGACTTGCTCACTGAGAGCTGGTCACACTGAAAGGTGACCAAAAGTCTAATTTTAAACACAGCTATCTTGTTAAAATCCTAGATACCGTATTTGCCAAATGTATGCCACTGTGCAGAAATGTGGATGAGTCACTGGGTCACAAGAATTGCAAAAGACTGGCTGTTATTCCCTCATTTTATAACACATATGTGATGGGGGAGTCCTAAATGCGATTTCCATTACTAATCAAATATATAGGCCTAAATCTACATAATGCTTATAAAGGGCCTAAAACTGGTCTTCAAAATTGTCATCCCTTCCACATAATTCCTCTGGGCCAAATGGATCTGGTATTTCTGCTTCTGTTCTGGCTCCCTCTTGAGAAGGGAAAAAGGGGCTCAGTTCATAATAAAATTCATATTAGGAAATCAGTAAGAAATCGTCTTCCCATTTCCTAAATGTAAGCCTTAATCACCAGCCTAGATAATAGCTTATAAGATGAATGTCTGCTGCCTGCTTTTGAAGCTGCAGAAACCTACCTCGAGCAGAGAAACTGAAGAAAGGATCGCATCTCTTCCAGTCAATGAGGTACACACTCATCAGAGGAGAACAGGACTTGGAATCAGAATAGAACCATAGAAGAGAATCATGGAATTGTTTAGGTTACAAAAGACCTCTAAGATCATCAAGTCCAGTCGTTCACCCAGCACTTCCAAGTCCACACTAAACTGTGTCCCTAAGTGCCTCATCCACACATCTTTTATCTACCTCCAAGGATGGGGGTGCCACCACTTCCTTGAGCAGCCTGTTCCCATGCTTAACAACCCTTTCCATGAAGAAACATTCCCTAATATCCAATCTAAATCTCCCCTCACACAACTTAAGGCCATTTCCTCTTGTCCTATTGCTTGTTTTTTGGAAGAAGAGACTTCAGGCAGACTTAGGATAAACTGAACATCATCTGTAGATTGGATGATTTCAGGCAGCTCCCTCATCAACACATCTGTCCTTTTAGACCCACTGACAGATAATTATTTCTCCTCATTTGCTGTAAGCAGACCATAAGCATCTAACACATGAACCCCCACTGTATGACAGAGGCACACATCTGCAGCCTCTGATATTCAGCTCCCACTGTCCTCTGCAGTTCTTGCCTTTGGAACAATTGAGGTGGTAGCACTCACCTTGGACCAAGAGCTGTATACACTCATTTTCCTTTATCTTGAGGATTACAGCTATCAGCCAAGAAAGAAAGAAAAGAGAGGAGAGGAGAGGAGAGGAGAGGAGAGGAGAGGA